>JACXGI010016845.1:0-15294 GCA_016801175.1 Esox masquinongy
AGTGGGTCATTCTCCTCTAACTGGTATAGTGGGTCATTCTCCTCCAACTGGTATAGTGGGTCATTCTCCTCTAACTGGTAAAGTGGGTCATTGTCCTCCAACTGGTATAGTAGGTCATTTCCCTCCAATCGATTTGAAGGGCGTCATTTCCCTCCATCTGCGGAATCCCAAATGGCCACAAAAAAACGTGTGGTGGAGACTACTTACATTAAAGTCACTACTTCCAAGGTTGTAATTTGAAAGTCTTAGTCATCTGTCCTGTTATTTCACTAATTTAGTAGATTATGTTTGGAAGAGCTAGTTCCTGTCTTCTCTCCATCTCTCATTTATTCCCCACTCACCACGCCAAGCAATTAGCTCAAAAGCTGGAAAGAAAACGTTTAAAAACATATAGCTTAAAATAAATTGGTTTGTCCGTGCAGGAATATGGTGTATTTGATTCAAATACAAGGTATGTGCTGAAAAAGACTAGCTACTAGCAGCACCAAGCTAGCCGTCAACACAGTGAAACACACCCAGAAAGTAGTCCCAACCATTTATCCACCAATTACAAGACTAGAAAAAACACAGGAAATGATGAGCACCAGCTAACTGATAATGAAACAGCTGACGGAGTGTGATTTTAGCCAGCTCAAGTGAAGACAACCATTTACAAAGACAAATTCCCCTCACAGGCAATTCAACCATTGCCAACATTAACATTAAAGTTAGAAACGACAAATACAGGCTAACCACTGATAAAACGTCATCCAATTATGAACAAATCACAAGTCGCATCACGGTCACACAAAACACAATGCTAACCATTAGCAACCGCAACCATGATAAAACGCTGGCATGGAACAGCCATTAGCTGTGTCAAAAGAACTCGCTAGCCCAGCTGTCAGTCACAGAACATGAGTGGCTGCTATCCCCTCCCCCTTATCCCACCCTGTTCTTCCCTCAGAGTCACATCCTTTAGCCACGTAGGGATCTGGCCACTGCTCCCTGCTAAAACATTTCTCATCCCTCTTTGGGAGAAACCTCGGCCGATCTAGGTACAAGGCAAACACAGCCACACACTCCAACGAGCCAACCATTACAGAAGAGAGGAAATATCTCTTAACGTTGGCCACTGTCAATCTCTATCTGCTTGTACTGTAACAGCAGGGCTGTTGAATGCCTGCCAAGCGCCATGTGTTGGCTGAAGAACACAGGGTGCTCACGTTTATGAAGTCATGTGTCACCTGTATCTTGATATACAGACAGGCGGAAATGATGCTAGTATTGGTTTGTTTCCATTTAAAGGGCCGTGGAAGTACGGATGAGGTTCTCTGCAGACAACTTCAAGGTTTTAGTAGGAAGGACGCATTACTTCATTTGTTGTCCCTTGGGAGGATGCTCTATCACGACCATGCGTTGGTTTCTAAGTAACGTGAACCCCCCCCCCGCATCAAATTCTCACTGCCTGTCTAAACACACTCTCTCTCTCTCTCTTTTCACTCGTTCTGTCTCCACCCCAGCGCGCTCTCACTCGTGCACACACAGACACACAGACGCGCGCACTCCCTCTCTCCCCAGCCCACGGCTGCTGGCTGACCCCGACGCAGACACCACTGGGGATTCCCACGCCGAACGTCAGCGGCCGCGTCGTGTCGACACCAGACCGGGGGCCTGAAGCCAGGCTGACGTTGGGCCCCTGAATCCCCCCGGCCTCCCCGTTCGTCTGGATGAAGGCCAAATTACACCCTGTTGACTATATAGGGTGCTACTTCTACTTCGTCCGGGTCCAGGTCCAAACCGGCTCTCCGCCGAGGGGAGCCGTTTAGGACGCAGCCTCTGTCAGCGCAGCATCTGGACCTCACACGAGAACCAGCAACCGGAACCGCTCAACTCACCGGAGGGATGGGTCGGCGGATAAGGAAGTAAATGTCAGATTGTCACAAGTTCAAATCGGTCGAAAGGGCAGTTGCGTACATGTCGAACGAATCGTTCGGGCACCAAACACACAGTTGAGGGAGGGACCGCTGTAATCTTGAGGAGGAAAAAAAAGTCACAGAATCAGCCGGCGGTGTAGCCCGCAGTCGCCTGCAACTAAATCCATGTATTTCTTGTGGCATTCCAGACATGGAGAAATGCAGACCCTAGTGTAAACACAGGCTAGGGGAAGGCCGACGCTGTGCCGTCTCTGCACTTCCATACTGCAGCTTCAACCCAAAGAAAAGGATCAACAAAACGACTGTAACCCGGTTCTCATGTTTACTACTGATTCTAATATACGGGTAGGAGTCAACTCTCTTCCCACCCTGCAGATGTTTCATGCAGAAGAACAAACATCGTCCGGGGGTCTAGGGTTTCAGGTGGCGAATGAATGACCAGACGGTTTTTAGTTGTTTTTCATTTTGCAAAGAGGCTATATTATTACAAATTTGCAAAGAGGCTATATTATTGGGAATTGCTTTCCCTTGACTGGTCATCTGGAAAGACGTTTAACAGGCTTAACAGGAGAACAGACCTAAGCTGTAAACAAAGCAATGAGCTGGGAGAACCAGCAAACGTACATCATTCTGTGCTCCAGACCAGGAACCGTCTTGACAGATGTACTCGAGCAAATACTCAATCACAGAAGGACCATTCGGAGCCGATGCCAACCGGTCCAAAAGATTAGATCCCAAGCCACTGTCAGATAAAAGGCCCAGTTTTTCAGGGTGTACTCCACAAGACCCATATTCATCAAGAATCTCAGTGCAGAAGTGTTCATCTAGAATCAGGTCCCTCTTCGGTCCAGGTCATCATATTGTAAGGTGCAACACCAGTGTTAAAGGCTAAACTGATCTTAGCTCCACGCACAGAAACATGGACGGCACAAATGTCATGGCTCACCTTTAAAGCGGCCCTTTCTTAAAGCAATCAAATTAGGTTTCTGTTTTTAGAATACGCCTTGATATAATTACATAGATGTGATCTCATTCGGGGCATTAGCAAACCTGACGCTTTGAAGGGTTACATTGGGTTCATGCTGAACTAACGTCATGCTAATCTTCAATACAAGGTGTCGGTTACGTTTTAAATTATGATAGATGCTGATTAACAGCTGTTGAGACAACTCATTTGGATCAAACCTGACTTTCTTCAAGCATGTCGGAACTGATTTAAAGCAGAACAGATTGAAATCAAAAATAAGTACATTTCTGACAAACTAAATCAAAAGCGATGCATAATATTACTTCCAAAATGCCTTTTAATGCATGCCAGTAAAAACGTTCAGGATAAAAGCAGCTTGTAGATGGGCCAGAACTAAACAATCGAAAAGTAGCATCATTAAACAAAACATTTCCCGCAATTCGCTACTTAATAATGCATGCAAATCTGTAGATGGGAAAGATAGCTCTAAAAGGTGTTTGTCACCCAAATTTAAATAATCTATTATTTGTTTGATCAGTAAGTTAGTCTGTGGACGAGAAGATACAGCAAGTAGCAGTTACATATCAATCCTCCTTAAACAACAAACACTTACTTCTGCATTATCTAATAAACAAAATGAAAGTCAATGTGCTAAATATTAGCGCAATTTTGGCAAGACAATGCCTCTGAGACACACTTGCGCGTGCTGCTGATGCTATGACTAAGCAGGCATTTCCCACACCCAAACCATGCTAGCGTGTCAAGACAGCTAATGTTGACCACAAAACCTTTCCAATGAGGTTCGTACGGTTAAACAGCTTAGCCACACTCTACAAATCAGGCGATACTCAACCCCAGTGAACGAGTTGACATGTAATAAGTCGCTCATAAGATTTGCCCATTATTCATGCAGGGAAGTCCTACTTCCAACGTCATACAGAAGGTCCTGCCCACTTAGCCACGACAGTACTCTACTGTAACTGCTGCAAACCGCAGAGTGGCGTGACTTTGGATAATGTCCTATGTTATGTAGCCCAGCGTTTTGCCCCAGACAGTGGAAACCGTACACACACACACCATCTATGGTGTCAACCTGTAGAATCTAGACCTGTCATCACTCACACACTCTCTGCACATGTTAGGCAAGATCCCTCAGAAAAGCTCTCCTTTTACGTGACTTATCTTCATAGCCAAGAACCCTTTTAATGGCTTTGACCGTGGGTTTCTCCAAAATGGCACTCGGTTATTTTTTATAAGGAACATGGAGTGATTTGGGATGCACTGTCTCACCGCCCCCCCCTCCTGAGATATCCCCAGCAGCTTTTACGACATTCGTCGACCCCACCCAGGGCTCAAGGCGAGCCTGCACAGAGGGACCGTTCAGAAAGGACGGTCAAACAGCCAGTCGTCAATCTGCTCGTATGAGTAAACAAAAGCCCCATTGACAGAAACATGAAATGACAAGTAGCATTGAACACGACGGCAGGTCATTAAGTGCAACAGACCGATGACGAGCCGGGTCTCGAACTTCTCCCTTCAAAGCGGTCCGAACAAGTCCACTTGTGTATCCCACCGACCCGCAACACGACATACAGCAATGCACAACACCAATGTACAGCGTCAGAACAATAAACAGCACACGGGGTAGTTAGAAGACTGGTCCCTTACCGGATTTGCGCTTGGACGATCCATAGTCCCTGAAAAAGAAGCAACACAGGGACATGATGAGAGTCAGGCAAAGGGAACCTTGGCAGAAACCCACGCAGGGCGTCTGTCACTCCCCAGCCTCATTAACATGTACACACACAAACGCACGCGCACAGAGCTCAGCCCACACGCAAGACAGAGAGAAAGAGGCGTGGGTGCGTGTGTGCATATGCCCGGGGAGGGAGGGAGTGAGCGTGTGTAAGGGGCCAAAAGAGAGAGAGAGAGAGAGAGATGGAGAGAGAGAGATGGAGAGAGGGAGGGAGCCAGTAAAAAGTATGGCCAACTGACAACCTAATCATGTGATATTTAAAACGGCACCACCATCCTCCCACCCTCCCACCATCCCCCCACCCTCCTCCCACCCTCCCTCCATCCTCCCACCCTCCCTCCATCCTCTCCTCCTCTTTTCTCCCAGGTCCCTCCCTGACGGGGAAAGAGAGGGACCTCTCCCTCGCTCAGAGGGAGGATCCGTTTAAACCTTTTAGCGTAATGGATTACTATTGGAAAACCCTGCTAGTTAAGCGACGGCCTAGATAAGGAGATCAACAGAGCCAGGCCAGCCCGGGCTCCTTAACGACTCCGCGTTGCCTTGCTAAGTTTTTCTGTCACCGTGCTAAGAGATGCCGACCCGAATGCACCCCCGCACCTTCACAGCTACCCAAACACCCCCCCCCCAGCGATCAAGCTACCGCACCACCTGCAACACTGTGGATATTGAGTCCTCAGAGGTAACACCTCACCAGAATACTAAGCACGGTACAAAAGCTGCTGTATAACATCCGTCCAAAACGGTGCCCTACTGAACTACTTTGCACTCCTATACGCCTGGCCTTTCCTGGCACTCTCGATACGCCGTTTAGCCGCTGCAATTACCATTCCTCAGTTGAAGTCGTTATTATTCACATACGCACTGAATTTCACCCGGTCTGTTTTTTTTTTTTTTTTGTCAAACCGTGTTGTATCTTTTTTTTTTTTTGGCATTATCCATAGTTCGCAGTGGCCTGCAGGTAAGCCTTTCACTGTCTGTGGACACCTGTCGTTTACCAGTCATGCAGCCTGGACCGAAGAATGGGAAACACACAGCAGCAC
Organism: Esox masquinongy; assembly: GCA_016801175.1. Classification (NCBI taxonomy): domain Eukaryota; kingdom Metazoa; phylum Chordata; class Actinopteri; order Esociformes; family Esocidae; genus Esox; species Esox masquinongy. Next base: position 5,680 of record JACXGI010016845.1, read on the forward strand.
TAGAATGCAGGGACTGACTGGAGACCTATTAAAAGCCTGGTACCACCCTGCAAGGGTCTGGAACTCTCATCTAGAGGACTGGGGGGCGGACGGTACTCAAGGATGAAGTACAGTATAATATATGGCCTTAAGGTCAAAGGTTAAAATGTACACATATACGAAGTACAGTACAAGATATTGCGGTATATAAAGGTCAGAGGTATAATAGCTGGGAGGGTAGGGGTTGGTGGTAAAGTATATAATGTAAATATGACCTTGAAGTAGCTGTTGACCGAAGTGGTTTTAAAATATATGCTTGTGTGTGTGTGTGTACTACAGAGCGAGCAGAAAAATGCACAAAACAGGATGCTGCATCACAACAACCCGAGACAGTTAGTGGCATTTTTAATAAAATGATTGTCCTCGGCAGTTATTTGACGGACACGGACTCACGGACACACACACACGGACACACACGGACACACACGGACACACACGGACACACACGGACACACACACAAACACACACACAAACACACACACACACACACACACACACACACACACACACACACACACCACCTCTGAGATCACAAGGCAAATCCAAGGTCTCCAGCCATCCCTCCATGATTCCCTGGCAGCACAAAGACACTACAGCCTATTCACTGCCACTGTCTCACTGTCCCTGCCTCAATTAGCCTCTTTGTAGCTCTCCTCAGAAGATGAATCGTCAATAATGGCCTTATGCCGGCCTGACCAACCCAGTGAGGTCAGTGTCCAGAACACTGTCTGTTTTGACCGGAGCAAATGTAGCTCCACCCCCGGATGGTGGCCAGCCACCGCTGGAGGAAGGCCTACTAGCTAAAGGCAGAAGAACTGAAGCTGCTGGACCCGGCAGCCAAACTTCACTTAGAAGTGAGATTTCTGTGGAAAGAATTTGGGGCAATGAGATCCTCGCACCAGCTAACAGGATATTTTCTCGGGATATTTGCCCTTTCTCTGTCCTTGGCTGTGTCTCGCTGCTAACCCCCTCTTCACGGGTTATGGAGGTGTCTGACATTTCCGTTACTCAACAACATGTAGATCTGTTTCTAGAATTGCGCATCCTATAAACATATATGCTTTAATTCCACATGGGCATGGTTCTTTTAGCCCATGTTTATAACAACGTTAAAGAGAACACTGCAGTCTACACAGTGCTGTCGGCGTGGTCCCCCTCGGCCCACCCAGTTACAAAAGCTCCCCGGCGTCAGACAGTCAACCGGATGACCGGGATTGGACAGGATGAATGTATAGGCTTCCCGTTAAGGGTTTACAACACGGTAGAGATCTGGGCTATTCGGAAGCGGGCTACATGCCCCACCAGGAGGGTTTCCAGGCTTACTACATAGATGACATGTGCTATGACATCTACGAATTCCATTGTCCATAATGAGGCTGTGTTATTCGGTGCATTTCATAAATAAAACTTTGACCTTGAACTAGAACTAAACAGCGGAGGGGATCGGTCTTCATAAGCACTTAAAGCACAACGCTGTACATACTTAACCTGACAACTGCCTCATATATTTGAGGAACAAATGTGCCATATCGTGAAATAAAAAAATACATACACATTTGTATTTACACTGTGTTTGTGCATTGCACTGCAAAAACAATAGGGGGGTGGGACTTTTAGTATTTGCATTTGTCATTCTTCGGTCGTATCAACTAAGGGTTAGCTACTAGTACACTGGTAACAATCATGCATAGCCAACCAGGAGCCCTGATACGACATTGTTTCCTTTGTTTCCCTTCGATGCAACATTGTCTCCTTACAGCATGTCCGATTGGTGGTTAATCAGTAATGTATTGTTACAAACCCCGATCGTCACACCACAGGTAAATGGAGAGCGCATCTTTAGCTGTGTGTGTGTATATATATATATATATATATATATATATTGACATTATGAATACATACATTTTCAAAAGTAATGCCACGGTGGCCAAAATGCTATTTAAAACAAAATTTTACCTAACTTTGTTGCAATATAGTGGACAACAAAGCCCCTGACTGTATCTCACTTGATTGACAGCTCAAGTGTCTAATCACAGTGTTCTCAGTGTACAACACTGCAGTCCAATCAGAACAGCTTAACCTGACTGAAAGTCCCACCTCCCTATGCAATGCAATGCGCATACACCACGCAAATACAAATACTCGAAGTCCCATCCCCCTATTGCTTTTAAAATTTGATTCACACAAACACAATGCAAACGCAAATGTGTATTTATTTATTAAATGACACGGCACATTCAGTCCTGCATATTATACGTCTCAGGCTGTGTGGTAAAGAGAGGGGTTTGTTTGGTCAACACGGCTACAGGCTGAAAAGTACTTTCTGCACTCCTCAATCCTGGAGATGGTTAACCAACGCCTGCTGAGCTTGGTTTACAAGACAAATCCCATCTGAATGTCTTATAAACAAGTCCTAATCGTTGAGAGTCAACTGTGTAGGCACATTTTGGTCCAACTCTAAATCCCTTAGTTTAGTAATTTAGTCCAAGTGGAAGATTCCTGCCATGAACAAGCACAGGACGGATGGAAAAGTTTTTTCTAGTACTTTCTATAATGCATCCTTTTTATATTACGGTATGGATCCGTGGTGAAGGTGCATACCATACAGGGAGTATAATTAACAAATACAAAACAAAGACAACCCTGAGTGTATTAGTACATTGGTGACCTAATATTGCAGAGATAACTGTAAATACTCAACAGAAGAGTAGGTAAAGAAATACCTACATTTGCCTGTTAGCCTACCAGCTAGCTACAATTAAAGGCCTGGAGCAAACAAAACATTTGGCCCACATGACTGTACACTTTGGGGTTAAATTCAAACAAATAACACAGTTATCACGTATTCGGCCTGAATAACTGATTGATCTTTTTATTAAAAAGTACGCATTGACACAAAGGGAGTTGACTTGGCTTTTAGCAGATCTCAAGCTAGCATCAAGATCAGGCTTGTCGTCAATGAGACTGGGAGACCGAGACTTTTAGGGAGGCATCTGAAAGACATTAGAGCAGGGATGGAGGAAGGGTGACGAGGGGTCTGGCTAGTGATCCGTGTACCAGAGGCTGAAATAACCCACTTCCCCAGGGGGTGAGGAAGGCAGCTCTCTTACTTTGTCTAGTAAAGAGGGGAGCTCTATGAAGGAGTGAGGGAGTAGAGCAGGGGAGATACATAGGGACACAGACATCTGAGCAGGCTGAACATGCAGTTAGAGCTTGGGGCTGTTTTGTCAGTTAAGTGAAATGTGTACAGGCTTGGCTATTGTACATACGCATAGCTCTACAGTTTATGTAGTGCCTCCTATACTGAACTATTCCACTGGGACCGTGGGGATTAACGGAAGACAAAAAAGCCAACTCTATTCAAATAGAGTCATAAGGTGTTTCCTGGTGGTACATAAGCTTGCCTCAAGACTTGCCATTGATGAAGACAAGGGCTGGGAGCACAGTGACACATGACAGGAGAGAAATGATATGGTTATGGGACCTGCTTATGAACACACCAGAGGATTAGGTTATGGACCGCCTAATCAATATGTCTGAGGTCAGACTAAAGGAAAAGGTTTTGAGCCGGGATAAATCACAAAACTACCCTTGGCCAAAATAAGTGGATGACATATTTAAAAAAGCTGATCTACAGCAAATATTAAAAAGTAAGTTCCAATGCAATGTCAAGATGATGGCCCATAGCAGGTCAATGGACATATGGCTAAAAACAAAACGATGTCACTATGCCACTTGGGAACTAACAAAACTATTTTGAAGTCCAATTGAGAAACAGGATTCTGTCTGTGTACAGGGTTGTATGTTAGGGGAGATTATGAATAAACTTTGATTCTACTTAATATTGAACACATTCAACAACAGAATCTAGAACAATTTAGAAGATCAACTTGGCTCTTCAGCTTGTCATTTCAAAAGCTTGACAAGATGCAGTGTCTAACCTAATTAGCACATTGGAATACAGAGTTTCTAATAAAAAGCCCAAGCGAAATGTCAATCTGCAAAAAGATTTGCATGACGCTATAATAAAACCTAACATTGCCTATTTCTGAATGCTACACTTAGGAGCTTCATAACGCATACAGAGAGAAACAGAGGGTAAAGGTCAAATGGTCCTTCATAAGTCACAAACATAAAATGTCACTGAAAAGCTGAACCAGACATATTACGTTATTACTGTTCGTGTGAAAGCACAAAAACATCGGCAGGTAGGCCCGCAAATGTACTCGCACTTACCACTCATTCACTGACCACGCATTTAAGCTCTAAGAAGTTCACGGAGCATCGGCCAGTTGAATAGACAATTGGACCAAACAGATATGACTGTATTGTGGGTCAGTGCAGGGAACACTTAGCCCAGTCATTTGGGAAGGACTGCGAATCAATATTGTTTGTTTCTCTAATACTCTGGCTAACCACAACATTGGCAGGTCCGACCAGTTGAGGGATGAACAATGTAGTGGAGAAAAGTGTCCATCCTATTGCTTCCACCCTTCACATCTGTTGATCAGGGTTAAGGACTGACAACAAACAAAGCAATCTGTTTCTCATTGGCAGTGTATGGAACTTGCGCAAGGATTAAGACCGAGGGGGTCTTTGGCTAATAGCATGATGTAGTTTGCCAATTAGCCATAATGGAGGCCTGGTGATCTGAGGGTAAATACGCACTTCTCCGAATTAATCTCTCTCTTTGTCTTTGCCCTGAGTGAGCCCTCTTAAGCTGACCCCCCCTAACCTCAACCCCAAATCCCCGAGGGGTACCAGATCAACAGCGCTCAACTATCCCCCTCGTCATCAGGCCAAGGTTTGACATGGTCTTTAGACCTCAGTAGCCAGGGCTGCCCTGTGTCCCCTCAGAAGGTGACATGCGACAATTGCCATTTTCACTCGTTCACACAGTTAAAAGTTTTTATATCCGACACAAATCTGGCATCGACTCGTTTTTTTTTTTTTATAAAACCATTGGATGGAAAAACAACACGAGCTTTGTCTGCAGACTACCTACTCTTCCCAGTGGACACATACAAGTAAAGCACACACACACACACACACACACACACACACACACACACACACACACACACACACACACACACCACCTCCATCACACCCCTTCACCCCCCACCCACTCACACCCACCCCTCCTGCAGGTTTCTAATTAACCAAAAGGCCCAGTCTGCTAGCCTTGAGCTTTGCACCAAAACCAGAGACAATTTCAGCTACTTAGCTCATATCCTGTGGAGAGGCCTTCAAAAACCAAACAATCACTTAAGAGCGGGACTTCTCTTATAATCAGTTATAATCTGATAAAAAGACAGATGACAGCATCCCCCGTAGAAGGACAAGGTTAATGGGATCATTTAGCAGAGGCTGGTGAATGTCCGATGAGTGATGATGTGATGACTGACGTCCAACTGAAGGGACTGGGTTCACTACCAGCCAGTTCAGAAAGGTAATGGTTAATAATATAATTGACGGAGTAGCCTACATCTATTGAAAAACATCTACTGCCCTGCAGACCCCGGTTCAACACTGACCCAGGTGCTGTAGAACGCGGCCCGAGCGAATTCAGCCGAAACGTCGACGACAAAATAATTGCTGACGAGGGCAAATATTCACGTCAGAGAGAAAAAAGGGCAGAGAGAATGATTTTGCCCTGAAAACCATCAGAAAGAGGAGGAATTCCATCCAGTGGAAATCTATCTCTCACAGGAAGAGCCCCACGGCCAAAATATACATAAATACTGATGGACAGAAAAAAAATTACGAGGGGGGGGGGCAACAGAAAAAGACCAGACAGCGGACACATTTGTCTCGGAAAGACGGCCCCCTGGGACATCTCCCTCCTGCGGTTTGGAGGCGCAGCGGAACAGGCTGCAGCTCAGCGGCCTGCGCCGGGTTCCACCAGCTTATCTCCATATGCTTCTAAACGGGGTTCTTTGCGGCGAGGTCGGTGCCACCTTGTGGCGTTTCCTCGGAATGACCGTGTTGCCATGACGGTGAGGGAGTGAAAAGGTGATGACGCAAGGCAGGTGCTTTTGTTGTTCACTCGAGGTGAAACAGGGCTCGCGGTCATATCACTCCCATTCTAGAAAAAGAAATTCACACACAGTTGGATTACACTGTGGTTTTGAGTAAGAAGAGTAAAGGAAAGTTGATTAAAGCCAGAGAGGCAATGCAAGAAAGAAACAAGGTCAAATGAATCTACACCTAAGACATGAAATACACAGAACTTTTACTTGAAAAAAAGATGTTTAGCTCCAGTATCCAAAAACAATGACATCAGCCTGAAGTATGCCTGTTGCAGTACCGAGGCTCACAGGCAGATGTCGCTAACACCCCTTCACCTCAGACCGCCCATGCTCCAACGGCCCCACATCCCTCAAGGGCTGCCCTTTTCAACATGTGATTGGTGTGATTGATTTTCATTGTGGACAGAGACACATGGACCCAGTGAAATGAGATCACAGTCTGACAATTCAATCCAAGCCAGTAGCCGTGGCCTTTGGAAAGGCATGACTCATCCTCTTGACTCAATTTGGAGCTTCTATAGGTGTCCTGTACCCATTTCACCACTTCAAGCCTGGTCGCCGGAGATACTACCAATATAAGGCAAGTTGGTACAAAGTTTACCTTACGCTGTGCGTGCACGTACTTCCTAACAGCTGTTGGAGTGCTGCTATTCATTTATATTCATTTGCATCTTGGTATTCAAAGCAGCGACTGTTTTAGTCAGTGGCCCATTGCTTTAGCCTCCAGGCAAGGCGAGTGTGTTCTCGTCTAGACTGTCAAGCTAACATGCTTGACCCTCAATCTTCCACCCCCCTTGTGGGGCTAACGTCCCGGGTTGGGTCCCCGCGCCTCCATTTCCTCACTCTCGTCGTAGTCCGCCACCACTACTCCTCCTCCTCCCCACCTCCTCCACCTCCTCTAACAGGTACTGATGAGGTGGACATATTTCACCACAGGAGCCCAACTGCCGCACTGGCAGACAATTCCTCATGCACACACGCCCACGCGCACACAAATGCACAGGATGTCCGTACGCAATTACTCCTCTTTTGCTGACCTACCCCCCCCACCCCCCCCCAAAACAAGGACAACATGTCGGCAAACCATGTCGGCATGGTAATCTGACAAACAATTAGGTGACTATTGTCCCATTGATCCACGTAATTTTGACCTGAACACACACACACACACACACACACGGCAGCATTTCAAGATATAAGCGGGCGTGTCCAAACTGAGGCGGCTTCCTGTTGTGTATGAGTGTGTGCATGTGCAATCCTTTTGCCATGAATCAATAAACACACACAGTGGGAGTGCTAGATGCTTGGACACACACACACACACACACACACACACACTCTTGTGTCAGGCCTGGAATCTAAATGACGCCCCGTTTCAACATTTTTTCAATCCACTATTGTTTTCAGTCATTTGGGAATCCATGCTAGGCAGTCTTTAATCTATTAGTAAAACTGAGTATATTACTTTGGACTGGTTCTGCCATGGAATCCAATGGTGAAAAGGGACCTATCAGTTTAGATGCCAGGCTATGGGCCTCCCACAACTCTGAGTAGCCTTGTATTGATTATAGCTTATCCATCTGGCTTGATTGGCTAAAGCTGGGAACTGGAGCAGTTATTTAGCTGGTTCAACTGGCTGTTGTGTCACACAGCCCTGTGGGGAGGTACAGGGAGTGGTGTGCATGTCACAGAACTATGGAGCAGGACAAAACCAGGGGGGAGGACATGCCAGCAGGTCTAGCACTCAGACAGAGCCAAGGTAATCTGTCTCCCTTCCTCCCTCACCCATACTTTCTCTCTCTCCCTCTCTTCTTTCTGTCTTCATTTCTCTCATCTCAATTTCTGTCTCTCTTACTGTCTGTCTGTCTCTCTCTTCCTGTCTCTCTGTCTGCCAGTCTGTCTGTCTCTCTCTTCCTTTCTCTCTGTCTGCCAGTCTGTCTCCCTGTTTGTCTGTCTCTCTTTTACTGTCCGTCAGTCTGTCTCTCTCTGTCGGTCTCTCTCTCTGTCTGTCTGTCTGAACAGCTGAGGACAATGGACACACATTAAGTTGGACCGGATATATGGACCAGCCTTCTACAACTCCATGATGGATTATACGCAGCAGGTCCAGTCTATCTGTCTTCAGTCCTCTGCCTGAGTATCAGGTTAGTTTTCCTCCCGCAGATCCCTTACACACCCAGGCAACCAAACGCAGGCACACACGTGCACGCACACAAACACAAACACGCACACGCGCACGCACGCACACACGCGCACAAACACGCACACCAATCAGTAGTAAATCAACGGCTAAGCTCGCCGGAAAACTTCTTCTAATACATGTCTGTTTAGCAGATGAAGGGAAGGAACCAAGACGAAGCCGCCCAATCTCCCGCCACGGAAACCAAGTCGTGAATCACCATGTGCCGCTGCTAGTCGAGCTACTGCTGGACGATACGCCAGAACTATTACGTGATGTGTTAGCGCCGGTGTCATCACCAAACGTTCTGCCGACAAGACAGAAACCAGCTCAGGATGTCCATTTAGTGGCCCACTTTCCAGTTCCATTGTCATACATATTGATGCTATAATGGAGTCACAATCTTAGCCGGGCTTTAAATATGATGACTGGCTGAGAGCGATGCAGTGTAATGAGACTTTGGAAGGGGAGATTGCGGGTCGGGAGTGTGTGGCCCGTGAGTGTGTGAGCCGGGAGTGTGTGGGCCGGGAGTGTGTGTCCTTGAGGGTGTGTGTCCACGGGTTGGTGAGCCCGGGGGGCACGGGGCGAACACGTTTCTTGCTGATGGAGATGCATGCAAGGCTTCGTCTTCTGCATCTAGTCCCGGTACGACATGATTAATGTGTTATCTTTACACGGCGAAATAGACCGGCCGCTCGTGTCATAAAGAGCAGGATGGGAAGATGGAGGGAGAGGGGGAAGAGAGAGACAGAGAGAGAGACGGGGGGTAGAGGGAGAGAGGAAGGGATAGAAAGAGATGAAGGGAGAGAGAGTGAAAAGGGGGCTAGCTTGCAAAGGGAGGGAGAGAGGATGCTTTGGCAGTAGGTAAATTTTTAGGTCATGCCAGAAACAAAATGTAAACTGAATTGTAGGAGGGAGAAGAGGGCTGGAAAAGTAAATGGTCGGGGTGGAAATAGGTGGTAAGAAAAATGGAGAAATCCAATGTCGGAGAAAGAGAGTCGGATTGAAAGCAACAGGAAGTGATTGAGAAATTACCATTAGGGATGGGTAATGACCAAGGGGCGACAGACAGAAAGAGAGAGACGGAGAGGGAGACAAACAGAGAGAGAGAGAGAGAGAGAGAGAGAGAAAGACTATTGCTCAAACCCTAACCACTTTAGCAATAGTGTTCCTAACCTTGAGAAGTCATGTTAATGAAGCCCACTTAAATTTATGAGCTTCGGATGGAGAGAAGTAAAGTGAGGAGAGAAGGGAATGAGGAGGGAGGGGAATGAGGAGAGAAGGGAATGAGGAGAGAAGTAAAGTGAGGAGAGAAGGGAATGAGGAGGGAGGGGAATGAGGAGAGAAGGGAATGAGGAGAGAAG
>JACXGI010016846.1:0-2500 GCA_016801175.1 Esox masquinongy
CTATGACAACTGGATGACAGTTAGGGGCCCCCCACAGTGGGACTGTGACAACTGGATGACAGGTAGGGCCCCCCCGCAGTGGGACTATGACAACTGGATGACTGTTAGGGCCCCCCCCCAGAGTGGGACTATGACAACTGGATGACAGTTAGGGCCCCCCCAGAGTGGGACTATGACAACTGGATGACAGTGAGCCCCCCCCCCGCCCAGAGTGGGCCTATAACAACCGCTAAGACTGTTTTTAAGAAGCTGAATGGAGTCTGTATTTTCCTGGCGAGACGGTTCTTTTTTAACAGTGAAGCAATATAAAAGCAGAGCTAAGATGGACACGAATGCTATCAGACGGACAGGCAGACAAAAAAGCAGTCTCATTGGCCATGGTCCCAATTAGTGTCCCTATGTTTAGGCCACGGGGTGCCATTTGGGACACGAGCGGACCACATCGTACTTGGTGAAGGTGTCGCCTGAACTAGCAGGGGCTCCAGGAGCCGGCGCTGTCAAACTGCATGTATATTCATGCTGAGCAGTGTGGCAGCATTAACCTTTAGTTAGTCTCGGTTTCTCCGGGTGGGGGTGGGGGGGGGGTGTATTAGCCTCCGCCGGCCAGTGGGGAGTGTGTGAACAGGGAATACATGAATGTTAGATGAGGGGTTTCTGTTGGCGGCTGGCCAGAGTCTGTCTCCACCCAGCGTGGGTCCGGGTCCTGACCACAACACACCTCCACTGGACCAGAACGACCAGAACACAGCCTGCTGGGACAAAACAGAGCCTTCTGGGACGGAGAGCTCAGCTAAGTTCTCTAATGGCTTATTTTGCCTGGACATTGCCTGACCACTCCAACTGAGAAAACACCGCAAGAGGTTTCAGTCTGAGAATCTGTGTTGCAGTTGTTTAGGTGACGGGGTGTTTTAACAAACAATGTTGTCAGCGGTTGGATAATCTCTAACCAATCAGAGACAAGTATACACCTGCTATAGCTGTTCTCTGGCTTTGGAACCAAAAACAAACAAATATTGGTTCATAGAAGCCTGGTTTTATAAGCAACATCCATTAGCCAACAACTGAGGTTTAAAGAGACTAAGTCCTTTCGGTTATCTTCTAACAAATGGCAAAGTGGAAAATGAACAGCCAATGAAGATTACGATCTACATCAACATAGATGATCAACGGTGTGTCAACCAATCACCATTGTAAAACTACTGACCACTGTCACTCATTGGCTGTCAAACCACTTACTTCAATCTTCCGCCTCAAAAATAAAATGTACGACCTAAATTCATTATATTTCAAAACATTTGAGAGGAGAATGCATTACAACACTGGTTAGCAGCTAATGTTAACTTGTTAGAGCTAGCAAGCTTTTTGAAGATTGCGTATTTCTGGACTTAATTATATTGATTATTTTTGCATCAAGGATGACAGTTCATTTTGGTGCCAGTCAGCCTGTCTGGTTGAACACAAAACTAGCATGCTGCCTAAGCAAACAACCAAGCTAACCACCCGTCTTTATTACTGCTGGGTAGATAGTCTTGTTAACAGAGCCTTTGTCACCCAAATGCAAAGAAGGCCTGACGGAACAATCCTTCACATTTGGCCTTCATTGCCAAATAAAGTTGTCAGATGCTCCCAGCGTAGTATAACCAACCAATTATCCCACAACACCTCAGACAGTCAGCCAGACAGGGCTCTCTTTCTGACTGGTTCCATTTCTTCTCCAACGTCACTGTCGGCAGTGGTTGGTGACGAGGCTTTAATCATTCGGCGATAGGCTAATGTCCAGGAGGGCACTATGTCCCAAATGGAACACTATTCTCTATATAGCGCACTTCTTCTCACCAGGGCCCAAGGAGATAAAGGGGGCGTTTGGGACACAAGCAGGCTTTTACTGGGGAGTATAGAGGACCTGTGTGTGTGTGTGTGTGTGTGTGTGTGTGTGTGTGTAGTGCTGTGATGAAAAGGTGAAAGAAGATGGAAGGTTAAACTCCTTTTTACCTACTGGAAGTGCACTGTTCCACAAGCACAACCAAATGCACTGGCAATTTCTCTGGATTGTGTTTGAGTGTGTGAGAGAAAGTGCTTTAGTGTGTGTGTACGTGTTGTGTGCGTGTGTGTGTGTGTACGTGTTGTGTGTGTGCGCGCGCGTGTTGCGTGTGTCATGCCCGACAGCCAGGGACATCCCATTCCTCAGGGATGTCAAAGCGTTATGGTTTCGCGTTATCTTAATTTCAGCATATCTAAATATATTTTCAGCTTCTCGGCACACTTCACATTTCTATAAGCCGCGGTGACACAATGTTGGCTGAAAGTTTGCTATTTTTTTCTCCCCAAGCTACTTCTCGTAAATTGAAAAGTTTGAAATCGCCTCATGAGTCCATAGCATGAAAATGAAGATTTGGTGAATGTAAAGGGCTTGGTTGCCTCTGGTGCTCTATTTAATACTCAGGACCTTAGGGAATTCAACTGTTACATCTGAACCAGGACTTGACCACCACTGCGCTTC
>JACXGI010016846.1:7500-15252 GCA_016801175.1 Esox masquinongy
CTGTTTACTGTTACGACGGCGGCTAGAAGAGAGCAGAGATGACAGGAGGTAGAGGAAAGGGAAAGAAGGAGAAAGGAAGAGAAAGACAGAGGGAGAGAGAGAATGAGAGAAGAGGTCATTGTAGACAGAGACAGAGCTTTCCGGTACATTAGCGGAATATTGATCTGCGTGGGCAGTGGACAGCTAAGCACCAAGGATCCAAACTACTAAACTCACTCGCATCCTCACTCAACAGGTGCACTGGTCAGCAGTTGCCTCTGAGCCAGAGACCGGAGGGAGGGAATGATGGAAAAAAAGAGAGAGGAACAATAGGAAAAATAGAAACATGTGACGATCCAGTGAAACTCAGCAAGGCGATTCACGCACACAGTGACATAAGACTTGTTATTGGGCCAGGTATTAAAGCCGGGTCGGACCAACGCCAGGCAAGCTGAGCCCGCCTAGTCCACATAAAACAAATTAAAAATGAATGAGCTCTAACCTGAAAATTATATTTTCAGTAAACGGCAGCACTAGTCTCTAGAACAGTATTGTCTCTAGCTGTATTGCTAAAGTTAATTTATTTACACTGGTGAGTCCCAGACAGCAGGGACTCACCAATGGCTCACAGAGATCGGTTATTAAAAGGGAATCTATATGTAATTGTGTGGCTAGATCCATGTTTGCCCTGCAGCAAGTCTCTGTTTGATATTCTTGGTATCCATTTTGTTCTGACAGATTCTAAGATTATAACAGTGGTTATTGTTAAGACCAATGCAGGCAGTTGATGTGAATGTAAGTTAATACACAACACACTACGCAGGGATCTTCAACTCAGACCCTACGAGGTCCGGAGCCTGCTGGTTTTTTGTTCTACCTCATCAATAATGCCTCCCACCAGGTGTCCCAAGTTTAAATAGATCCCAGATTAGGGGGTTGCATCAAAAAAACAAAAAAAACACAGTTTTAAAAAAAAACACAGCCTGTACCTCCACATGACAATACAATACACACTACAGCCTCTACCTCCACGTGACAATACAATACACACTACAGCCTCTACCTCCACGTGACAATACAATACACACTACAGCCTCTACCTCCACATGACAATACAATACACACTACAGCCTCTACCTCAACATGACAATACAATACACACTACAGCCTCTACCTCCTGCTGACAGGGCAATACACACATCATTATGTGTGTACGTATGCCGTTGTGTGTGTACGTATGTTGATCTGTTTGTATGTTTGTGTTTGATGTGTACATGTAACCCGTGTGAAGCGCGTGACATGTCAAAGGGCTGTGGGTAGAAAATGCGATTGAACACCAATCCATTTCTTGCTGAAGTGGAGGAGGATAACAGGATGAACAAAACTAAACATCCCCAGTCAACGTGTCTGAAGCACCCCTACTCACGCAACCTCAACAGGACAACGCCACCACCGAGGATTGCGGGTGATTGATGCTTGACTATGCCGGAGAGGAGTCAGCCCGCATCCCAAATGGTATCCCGCTCCCTACATAGTGGACTACTTTCCAGCAGGGCCCCATATTGCACAATGTAGAGAAAAGGGACCGATTCAGATGCTTCCTAATATCAATCACGTAGATCCTGGTGCCTTCTCTGCTGCACTGGAGCTAATCTGATTGAACGACTTTGTCCTGTTGCTCGTGGCAACGTCAGAATCGCAAATTACAATGTTCCTAATGGGTAGTACACACACTGGCAAATGACTGAAGTAGAGCGAGGGGGGGGAAGAGAAAAGCTGGAGAAAGGTGGTGGGGTGTAACTGGAGAGACAGGATAGAAGAAAGGAGATAGACGGTGAGATGGAAAATTGGAGAGAAAGAAAGGGAGAGAGAGGGAGAGACAGAGAAAGAGACTTTCAATAAGGGTGAACTTCGTGATGGCAGGTTAGGAGCAGGCAGACATGATGGATGCTTGGTGTTAAACAGGACGAACCCCCACATTCCTCTCTGAGCCATTTTCATCAAAAAGTCAACCTCAATTTCCAAACCCTCCTTCTAAACGTAATCACATTGCGAAGACGCCGAATGCAACGAAAACACGTGTTCCCAATCCCAAACGGAGCCACGTTAACTACGCAACTTTAAACAGTCCTATGGGGACTGCAGCGTGCTAAACAGAACGGGGGTCATTTGGAATACACACAGACTTGTGTCAAACTCACTACTGTCTGTTACACAGGAGGAGATTGAGCTAGCGGCGCGATCAGCGTAGCTAACAGTATTCGGAGAAATAGATCAAACGGAGTTGGTTAGCTGTGACAACAGTGTAGCGTGGTTAACAATGTTGTGACATCATGGCAGAGACTAGGTCTGGAAGAGTGTTGTCATTAAGAGACTTACTGATGACTTCAAAGTTTAATCACACACACAGGGGCAGATAAAACCTACACTTAGATACACACCTTCATTGCCACACACACACACACACTCGCATGTAAGTATAATCAAAAAGGAGACAAACACAGTATATTTAGGCAAGGCTGCTACAATGAGTTCCCCAGTGATCTGAGCTGACACATAGATGCCCACTGCACCTCAGTCCCAGTCTGGTTTATTGAGTGTGTGCTTTGTTACGCTTTTCGCGAATAGCTTTGGATTTCCCCCCGAGGCATAACAAATAGTGTCAATACTGTGGAGATACACACCGATTCAGTCTCTCTGCCGTGACATGCTGAGAGTCGAGATCAGTCATGAGTGTGGTTTGTGTGTGTTTGGTTAATGGGTGTGTGTATGGTAAATGTGTGCGCATGGTCAATGTGTGTTTGCTTGGTTACATGTGCGTGCATGTGGTGAATGTGTGTTTGTTTGGTTACATGTGCGTGCATGTGGTGAATGTGTGTTTGTTTGGTTACTGTGCGTGCATGTGGTGAATGTGTGTTTGTTTGGTTACTGTGCGTGCATGTGGTGAATGTGTGTTTGTTTGGTTACATGTGCGTGCATGTGGTGAATGTGTGTTTGTTTGGTTACATGTGCGTGCATGTGGTGAATGTGCGTTTGTGTTTGGTTACATGTGTGTGTGGTGAATGTGTACTACCACACAGATAGCAAGATCAAATCCAAGAACTGGCATGCTGAAAGTGTGTTGTTCTGCCCTTGAACAAGGAACTTAACCCTTACTGTTCCATGCTCCAACCTTCAGTAAGTCTGGATCACCTCTGTCATTCCATAACTGTCAGAATAAAGTGTAATTTAGTAAAGGGTGATGCCATTATTGTCCCAATAGTGTCCTTTCCATAACTGTCTCAATAACATGGTCTTTCCATTACATGTTTCAATGAAGTGCCTTTCCATAATTGCCTCAATAAAGTGTCTTTCCATAACTGTCTCAATAACATGGTCTTTCCATTACATGTTTCAATGAAGTGTCTTTCCATAATTGTCTCAATAAAGTGCCTTTCCATAATTGCCTCAATAAAGTGTCTTTCCATAACTGTCTCAATAACATGGTCTTTCAATTACATGTCTCAATGAAGTGTCTTTCCATAATTGCCTCAATAAAGTGTCCTTCCATAACTGTTTCAATAACGTTGTCTCTCCATAACTGTCTCAATAACGTTGTCTCTCCATAACTGTCTCAATAACGTTGTCTCTCCATAACTGTCTCAATAACGTTGTCTCTCCATAACTGTCTCAATAACGTTGTCTCTCCATAACTGTCTCAATAACGTTGTCTCTCCATAACCGTCTCAATAAAGTGTCTCTTCATAACTGTCTCAATAACGTTGTCTCTCCATAACTGTCTCAATAACGTTGTTTTCCATAACTGTCTCAATACCGTTGTCTCTCCATAACTGTCTCAATAACGTTGTTTTCCATAACTGTCTCAATAACGTTGTCTCTCCATAACTGTCTCAATAACGTTGTCTCTCCATAACCGTCTCAATAAAGTGTCTCTTCATAACCGTCACAATAAAGTGTCTCTTCATAACCGTCTCAATAAAGTGTCTCTCCATAACTGTCTCAATAACGTCGTCATTCCATAACTGTCTCAATAAAGTGTCTTCCCATTACTGTCTCAATAGTGTCATTCCATAACTGTCTCAATAAAGCGTCATTCAAAGACAGCCTAAATTAATTGTAATTTCCTAACTCTCTGAATGAAGTGCAATTCCATAACTGTCTCAATAAACGGTGTCAGAAGCTAGCCAACAGACCGTCAGCGTCCCACACCTGACAACAACACAATTAAACCAAAGCACGGCACCACCAGAAGAATGTCTCTCAGTCCGCAGTTCTACCAGCAGTTCCCCTTTTAGTGGTCCAATGGTCTCATGAGTCTTGTCAAGTACCCCCTGTGGAAAGGCCAGGTAGACCTGGTGGGGAACTACTGCACAAGAGCTGACATTAACATTAAACACTGGTGACATACGAGTGTGGAGCCATGTCGCAATGGATAGGGACCATTACAGAAAGTTATGGAAGCAATAGAGAGACAGATAGAGTGGTAGAGAGAGACAGATAGAGTGGTAGAGAGAGACAGATAGAGTGGTAGAGAGAGACAGAGAGAGAGAGAGAGACAGAGAGAGTGGTAGAGAGAGACAGAGAGAGAGAGAGAGAGACAGAGAGAGTGGTAGAGAGAGACAGAGAGAGAGAGAGACAGAGAGAGTGGTAGAGAGAGACAGAGAGAGAGAGAGACAGAGAGAGTGGTAGAGAGAGACAGAGAGAGAGCGCAAGTACGCAAGAACACAAACTCAGATTTTTTTTTTATTACTATACTTGTGAGGCCTTTTTTGCGGTCTAACAATTGATTCCCATTAAAAGTTGTATCATCCCCAAAACCACATTCTCCAATATCACCTCAATGTCCATGGTAAGTTGTGTGGTGGTCATTTTCAGTTGCTTCGTAAAAATAAAAAATAAAAATCTGAACAAGCCTGACATTCTTGTTTTCAGGCTTTACAGAGCTTGTCTTCTAAGAATTAAGTTGTGCCTGAATAAACTTGCTTATTTATAGAATTTTCTCTCTTGTTAAAAGTAAAAATTTCTGATGCCATAGGTTTTTTTTTTTTGCTTGATTCAAGCATTTATTTATAATTTCACATAATTTTGTACTGCTTTTGAGAATGTTTTTAATTATATGTACATTAGCGTTAATCAATACAATTAATTTTATAAAACGCTTTTTACATCAGCAGTAGTCACAAAATGTTTTTACAGATACTCAGCCTGAAACCTCAAAGAACAAGTACTGCAACAACGGAGTTCATGCAGTCGCTAGGAAAAAATCCCTAGTATGATCCCTAGTATGAACATGGGAAGAAACCTAAAGCGGAGCCAGACTCTGAGGGGCGTGCCCGGTGAAGATTATAAGAGCACATGACCTTTTGGGTCAAATCAATATTTCTGCATGTTCAAATGACAAGCAGGTCAATAAATTAAGCTGGGCTGAGTCCAGAGTCTTCAGGAAAAATCCATATCAGCAGCACAACCAGGTGGGCAAGAACGGGGATGAGGATGGCCTAACCCCAGGCTATGTAGACCAGCCTCGCGTTGAGTATGAGAACAAGGGGATGGCCTAACCCCGGGCTATGTAGAGCAGCCTCAGGTTGAGGATGAGGACAAGAGGATGGCCTAACCCCGGGCTAACTAGACCAGCCTCCGGGTTGAGGATGAGGACAAGAGGATGGCCTAACCCCAGGCTAACTAGACCAGCCTCCAATTGAGGATGAGGACAAGAGGATGGCCTAACTCCGGGCTATGTACAGCAGCCTCACGTTGTGGATGAGGACAAGGGGATGGGTTAGGAAGGAGGAAGGACCAGGGACACATCTGCTACCTTCATTCACTTCTCATCCATATTTTTCTGGGGCTCTAGCTGCCAAAGTATAGTGACTAGGGCAAAGAGAAGATATTCACATCCACTTCTCCACCTCTCCCCATTCACTTCTCCACCTCTCCCCATTCACTTCTCCATCCATCTCTCTCCCACTCATTCTCTTCCCCTCTCCTTTTCTTCACTTCATTTTTCTCTGGCTCAGTGAGAGATGGGTTGGCAGTAGGGAGGGAGGAAGAGTGATTGAACGAGAGGGTGAGGCCGGGAGAGCGGGAGAAGGAGGGGGGAGATCCGGCAAGGGAGGCGCTTCTGGGAAGCAAAGCAGTGGTGGCCAAAACCCATTCCCCTCAGAGACCGCCAGTTCTGCCGCTATATGACCCATCAATGTCACTCAGAGAGCAAGAGCAGACAGACCTCTCTCAGAGAACGGAGACAGGGGCTAGAGAGGGAGGTGGGAGGGGAACAGAGACAACTTTTTTAGAAAGATGGGTAGAGAAAAGTGTCAGCCTGTGTGTGTGTGTGTTGAGGGGGTGTTCAGGAAACCAATAAAAGAAGCGTCTGGCCCTGAAGAAACGTCCGTGAGATAGCCCTGGACGGAGTCCTCTAGCTGGCTGTCCGCCTGATCCCCTGCCACACAAACACACTGATTAAAGCGCCATATGTGATGGCAGGCCCGGTGTCAGGTCCAGCCTCACTCAACCCAGAGACCCGGAAGGATCTGGTGTTACCGGGAGACGTGCAGCACACTACGCCTTGCGTTGGGGTTCGGCCGGAAGTAGTGTACTACATTTGTAGGGAGTAGGATGCCAAACAGAGTGTGTACACTACAATCCCTTCAGTCATCTCTTATAAGCATGTGGAAGTGGTCCTTTCATGAGAACATTATATAAAAGCCCACCCACTGTTTGTGTTGACGAGTCACACACACACACATACAGAAACACGCTCTCTGTCTTAACTATCGTTGCAGGGACACAAAAAATATTATTCCCATTCAAAACTGCAATTGTACATTTTACGTTACTCCTAAGCTCTTTCCCAACGGGGGGAAAGCAAAATGTCCCTGAATATAAATTGCTTTGCTACGTGGGGTTCTAAAAGAGAGGACACATACGTGCAACCCTATGTTGGTGAATGAGGGCATGTTGTCACATGTTTCTGAAGGAGAACACGCTGACATGTCACGTGTTTCTAATGCAGGACACGTTGACAAGTGGTCTTCACACAACAGCACTTCTAAGGACATAATGATGTTTCCCCCTTCCTGTCCACAGTAATAACAGTTGTCATTCTCACAGGGAGCACAGCACGACAGACGCTAGCGCTTTAGATCTGAACTCAATGGTCATCTCCAAGGTCCTTCAAATGCAACCTTATCATATGGCTTTGCTTTTCACCATACAGTTCTCAACAGGAGAAAATGCTCCCAACTGAAAACCACAACATCATTCAAGACAGGCAAAATGAAGGCCATCTGGAGTTGTTGTTTTCTTTTCTACCTGAAATATATAAATCTGTAAAAACAAGCTATGATAAGAGATGCACCTAAACATGAAGCAGAAATAGCCAATGTAACAAAATGGCTGCATCAGAGAAATAATACGGTTTAAAGACAGGAGAAAAACTCCCTGTGGGATTCAGGAGAGAGACAGTCACGGGAGGGCAGAGCTACAGGGCTCGAGGACATTAACATGCTGTCCTACACAGGTTCATTTCCTCAAATTTCAACATTTCAAAATCATTTAAAAATAATAAAAGCAATGAGATGCGTCTCATCACAGTAGCAGTGAAGTGGAAAATAACTCTGCATTTCAAATGGTGTTTTATAAAAGGAGGGATTGAGAAAGCGGGAGAGAGAGAGAGAAAGCGGGAGAGAGAGAGAGAAAGCGGGAGAGAGAGAGAGAAAGCGGGAGAGAGAGAGAGAAAGCGGGAGAGAGAGAGAGAAAGCGGGAGAGAGAGAG
>JACXGI010016847.1:0-15294 GCA_016801175.1 Esox masquinongy
TATGGGGTAGGGTGGCAAGACGGAAGCCTTTTCTTACAAAGAAAAACATCCAAGCCCGGCTGAAGTTTGCAAAAACAAACATCAAGTCCCCCAAAAGCATGTGGGAAAATGTGTTATGGTCTGATGAAACCAAGGTTGAACTTTTTGGCCATAATTCCAAAAGGTATGTTTGGCGCAAAAACAACACTGCACATCACCCGAAGAACACCATATCCACAGTGAAGCATGGTGGTGGCAGCATCATGCTTTGGGGCTGTTTTTCTTCAGCTGGAACCGGGGCCTTAGTCAGGGTGGAGGGAATTATGAACAGGTACAAATACCAGGCAATTTTGACACAAAACCTTCAGGCGTCCGTTAGAAAGCTGAAGATGAAGTTCACCTTTCAGCATGACAACGACCCAAAGCACACATCCAAATCCACAAAAGCATGGCTGCACCAGAAGAAGATTAACGTTTTGGAATGGCTCAGCCAGAGCCCAGACCTGAATCCAATTGAACATTTTTGGGGTGATCTGAAGAGGGCTGTGCATAGGAGATATCCTTGCAATCTGACAGATTTGGAGCGCTTTTGCAAAGAAGAGTGGGCAAATATTGCCACGTCAAGATGTGCCATGCTAATAGACTCCTACCCAAAAAGACTGAGCGCTCTAGTAAAATCAAAAGGTGCTTCAACAAAGTATTAGTTTAAGGGTGTGCACACTTATGCAACCAGGTTATTGTGAGTTTTTTATTTTTTATTTTTCCCCCTCAAAGATTTGTTTGTTTTTCAATTGAATTGTTCACGTTATAGGTCACATTAAAGCTGGAAAAGGTTCTGACATGATTTGTCTTTGTCTCATTCTTTTACATCACAAGAACCTGGCATTTTAACAGGGGTGTGTAGACTTTTTATATCCACTGTTGGTGTGTTTTTTCTTTAAGCTTTATGTCTTAGCCTTTCTTTTAGCTTTCAGTATGGAAACTAACTCACTGAATTGATCACCTCTCTTCTCCCTCCCCATCTCCATTTTCCTTGTTAAACACACATGGTCACACTTAGGACTCCCCCCTCCTAAATGAAATACTGCTCATGCTGGCACAGGCCAAAGCCTCATCCTGCCGTGAGCTCAGCCATGTAAGTATTTCACCTCTGTAACTGGTGCGGCTCGGGTTGGGACTGCCTCCTTGCCTTGGGTCCCCTCCATGGGTCCCCTCCATTACCATATGATGGGGCGGGGGGTGGGGGTGTCCGGTCTATATATGTAATGGATGATTGTGCTTTATTCATTTGGGCTCTTCATTCTGGGTACATCTCAGTACATCTCCTGGATTTCAAGATCATGTCTTGGTCCAGGGATAGCTGGAGGGAGAGAATGCTTTCTAGGAGGAGACCAGCATCTGTTGTGGTTGGGTCCAGGACCTTTTCCTGTTGTTCTCTGCCTAGGCCCCAAGGTGTCATGGCCTGGAAAAACGCTTGAGTTGATAAATATTGTTGATGAACTTGATTGGACACCAGGAGTAGAGATTGCAGTTTCTCTTCCTTGGTTTTTAGGATGCTGGATAAATTGATTGTACTGTAATAATTGTGAAAGAAATGTTGGGGGTTCCTGTGTCTGCTAGTTTTAAGATCAACCACAAAGCAACATACTTGGGTAGCATAATCTCACTGTTTTCCAGGTGCAGGAAGTCTTTCGTTTTTCCACTCACCTGCAGCGAGACGTCGTGTGTGTTTAATTCAATTTGCTTTGAGAGAAGCAAATTAAAAGGAATTTAGTTTTCATCTTTTTATCTAGGTGAGCACTATTTCAAGATTCTAATTTATTTATCTTGGTCATGAGTGAATAGCGAATGTTGTACTGTAACAGTCTATGGGGAGGGCCAAGCTTACTCTGGTCGTAGTTCTAACCTTTGCTTTGTAGAACGTGGACCTTTGGAAGTATTTCACATGGCTGTTCTCAATCCGTCTTACTCTTAGCTGCACTCCGTTGACAGAACGCAGATCACAGTCTCCTGATAGGGGCAACATTAGGGAGGACTTTTATCTTTCCTGCTCGTCTGTGAAGAAATGTCAGCCCCTGCTGAGTTGTTCTACAGGATCCAAGTAAGGAGCACTGGGGGGCTTCTGACTGCCCTGGAAACGGAGGCGCACTAATCACAGAATCTTACACACATCAAATATTCATCAGTGTGCTCATGTAAGGGGCATGGTACTTTTCTGCCGGGCTGTCTCCTTTCCCCTCCTCCCTCTCTGAGGACATACCAGGCTTTATCTAACAGGAGGTTTCTTCTGAGGTGACCCCTTCTATCTGGATCGTACATCATCAGAGCTTTGCAGTGCGCTTTAGTTGGAAACATTGTAGATTAAACACTAAGGATGTTTTGACCCCTGCCGTCTGACATGAAGTATGTGCCTCATTGTTCACCATACATGAAGAGACATTGGGACAGTTTGCTCTGAATTTTTAATAGGTTACTCCGTGTTCTACTCCAGCTGAGCCGGAACTGCTTTGAGAGGAGTCACAATATGAGCGTGCCCGACCCTGAAATTACAGTAATTGTTCTTATTTGAGGGATTATTGTGGTCTGATCTGAGCGCCGTCGCATTACAGACTGGTGTCAAGTTTGAGTTTTTTAAATGTCGTTGCCTTCTCATCTCTGTTAGGTGAGAAATCTTCATTTTCACATTCTCTGAGTCTTCCCCTGAGAATAGACTCTGCACATCTATTGAAGCTGACAGCATCTTCTGCACTCAAGCAGTACGACAAGGTCATAGTGTATTTCTCTCATGTATATCTCTCCTATATACTCCTATATATACTTGGGGTTGATTGCAAAAATTACTTTTTTAGATTGCTAAGAGACTTATGCTTATCCTTTAACCTCCTTTTTTCATTTTTTTTATTTGTCATCTGAATGTTCATATAGTAATTTTACCAACGTCACTCTTGTTCCAATTTCTGACACTACTACTGTACCTCTGCCGCACATTATTGAGTCACGCAGCTCTGCGAATGGACGGTCATTGGCCATTATCTGACAAAGAGCATTTTGTGAAGCAAATAAGGTCGGCATCACACTCACGATGCACAGTTGCTCTTCGGTGAATGAGTCATCTGATGACAGTTTACGCCTCATATCACACGGTGTTCACAAAGTGATGGAACCAGAGTGTGTCATTTCACGAATAGAGGGCCTTTGGTGTAGTGTATTTTTTTTCTAACCTAAAAATAACTATCATCTAATTTTTTGCATTCTGTCTTGAAGAGCACAGGTTCAATTTAACAAATGTGTTTCCTGTCTCGAGGTAACATTTAAAAAGTGCCTAAAAGGGTTTACCGTAACCTGGTAATTTCATCTTAAACGGGCCATTACTCCTCTTGTGTCGGGGGAATGGAAGCTTGTTACAGTACGTGCAACACCATTTTCCATGTGACACCAGAGAGTAGCCAACGAGTGGAACATGCTGACATGCTTTCATATTATAATTTAACTATTAGAGGCTCATGTGTCTTTAGAAAAGTGTCTTATTTAAAGAAATTGTCGTACCATTTGAACAAGAACTAACTTTCTGGTTGGTGTAGAACCTAAGACCATTAAATCAGATGTTAAATAATCTGCTGGGGACAGATGAGAGTTGGAGGGTATGCGAGTTTCTAAATTTAGCCCAGTTACTGGACTTTCCACTGTGCATTCTGTTTTTCTAATTTCTACTTTTTCTCTCCAAATTGAGCAACGGACGTGCTTTTGGAAGTTTCTCAGTTAGAAAAGAACTCTTCAGCTGCACATGGACCAAAGATCCCACCGTTACTCTTTGATTGACAGAGGCCAGCATCATGAAGTTTTGTGTGGATGGAGCGCAGGTGGAGGGACACAAGTAGCAGCTGTTTTGCTATGTGGTTGAAGAAAAAGTAGGCAAATTTCAGCTGCGACGGTGCAACTCTGTCTCAAACGGTGTGACGCACTGTTTGCTTGCAAACACACGCTTTTGGCAACTTCTGATTGCTGTCTGTAGCAGTGGGGTTGGCCAAGAGGCCAGAGAGGAGAGACTTGAGGGAGGAGAGACCCGAGGGAGGAGAGAGGTGAGGGAAGGTTCCATGGTGTATGGTGAGACAAGCATGATTAGGATTTGTGCCTGACTGAGGCTGCATCTCACTTCTCATGCTTTTACCACATGCTGAAAAAACGTCTTGTACTGGTTGATGGTAAAGGGGAATATTGAGGAATATTTACGATTTGTCTAAATTCACAAATAATTGTCTCTCTTTGCATGTAACTCTGTCAGGGAGAGCAGGGTTGAGCTAGCTTGAGTGCAGCAACATGTTATTATATTGACCTCACCAAACGAATGCGATTTGATCTGTACTTTAATTTCTGATTGGTAGTTTAAATTCAGACTGGGTTTTTTGTTCCAAATAAAAACGTCATGGCCTTGCCTCATAGCATCCCCCTGCTGGCTCGTAAGCATTGCAATTTTGGATGTTTGCTTTGCTCTGCCACTCCTATCACACCGCTCCCTACACCAAAAAGTAGACATTCAGGAGAACAGTGTTCTTCCAGATAACAACAACATTTGAGATTGCAGGAATGCCAT
The DNA here is from genome assembly GCA_016801175.1 of Esox masquinongy. NCBI lineage: Eukaryota > Metazoa > Chordata > Actinopteri > Esociformes > Esocidae > Esox > Esox masquinongy. The sequence goes on from JACXGI010016847.1 coordinate 4,571, forward strand.
GTGGGAAGTTAACGCTTGCTGACGGTCCCCCCCTTCAAGCTGGATGGTGCTGAAACAATTTGCGCTTTGCTTGATTCCTCGGTACGGATATGCATTTGAAAGTGGCCATTTGTTTAGCAAATTCCATTTCATGTGGGCTAATCGTACAGCTATAATGTTGTTGGATGCCTGCAAACTTGAATTAATGGATAAGTATACCTAAAAAAAAGTGATTGTCGATATTAATTAGCGTTTGTATAATCACTTGAAACAATCTGACTCTATTGATAGATCTTTTTCAATATTAGGCCTACTATTAGTCTACTGGAACTAGTTGGACTGACGGTAAAAGAGAAACTTTGGGATTTATAGTTTTGGGTAATTCTGAATAGTCAACATGTGACTGTTTCTCTTAAGAAATGGTACACCCTGAGGGTAAGCAGAAATGTTTGGTAACATTTTTTTTAATAAATTGGCCACTTCAGGAAAAGCTTCAACTGGATGTGAGCCAATGGTAATGTGCACAGGTAATGTCTGGAGAATGTAAATGCACAACACAAACCCACCATATTCGTGGAATCAACATGTTTCTTACTAAAAACGTTTTCACGTATTCACTTTCGTGCCAGACATTCTTCGGTCGAATGTTTAAAAGTTAAGTTAGTCATTTGCATTTCATGATCAGATAACCTGTAAAACGGTCTGTTGCAAAATGACGTAGAATGGATGATCCTATAACTCGTGCTCACTGTAGAGTATATACAATGACTAAGGCGACGATACATTTTAAGGTATTTTAAATGTTAGTCCGATTTCAACACATTTTAGAGGTAATTTTAGAGGTCAAAAATATCTGTCCATGGTCCTGAATGACACACGTGCATTTGGAGGTTGGAGCAATAATCTGATAACCTCATACACTGCTTGGTGAAGTGTTACATCTTGCTAATATCGTCTTGAAATGACGTGCAACTGTATCTTCAATTGGTCACTCGCAGGGAAAGGGTTAAACAAGCTAAACTGGCGTAATTGTCCAAGTCTCTGGATTGGAACTTGCCGGGTCCTTAGCCGCGCGTTCGTGGGCAATGCGTTGGAGTTTAGCTTGGGTGCTATACAATCTTCTCGTGGGGGCAGGATTTAATTACGTCGCAGTATCACTCCTGGAAAAAGTGTAGAAGATATTGGTGAGATTATCCCTGCGTGTGTGAGAAAACATCTGCGAGGAACGTCCTGTCCGGTGCGCGAAATGAAATGTTGATGCCCACGCGGTTATACCTCCTGAGACGGAAGGATGGACTGCATATGCATCGTCACAACGAAGGTATGACAGGTTTACATATTAAGTAAGGTACAATGCTCGCGCTTATTATGAACTACTGTAATTGTTTTCGGCAGTTTGCCATCCGGCAGTCCTTCATAATACTCAGCCACATGTAAAATACATAATCTGTGGCTTCAACTTGTCGTTGTGCTCCACGCAATGGACGGTACTGTGTGTTTTACACTGTATCCCTGTTCAAATATGTTTGTATTCCTTTTTCAATAATTAAAGTAATTTTGTCGAGATGACATGTAATATAGCGGCACGCCTGGCCCGAACGCCCTTGATTATTTTACACTGATTTGTTTCCCAGCACTTCTGATTGCGTAATTTGCGTAATTTGTTCCATGTTCTCCAGGCGTTCTTAACGCATTCTCGCACTAATTTAATTAGGCTTCTGACGGTTAGTGTTGCTTTTGACTCTTTGGCTACGGTGGATTCATGGTTGATGTCAGTGCACTGGCATTCCCTTGTAAAAATCTTTTGTGTTGTCTACATTGGACTTTTTCATCTTAATATAATGACTTACTTTTCAAGTGAATTTGTGACTGAAAATGTGTCTCAATTTTGTAATCTTTAGGATAGGAAGTTTAGTAAAGCCAGCATGCACTCACAATAGTGTTAGTTTAGCTGTTGTCTATTTAAATGGAGAGTTAACTATCATGGTTAACAGTTCCCAGTAACTGGGCCATTATGACACTAATATTTATGTAGTAGGAGGCTGGGGTCTTTTTTTTGTTTTAATGAGTCCTCTGTTCTTTAAAACAAAACGTCCCAGAATCTGCGACGGGACAACCAAAATAGCAGGCTTTTCCAAGCTTGAGAATAGACAGTTGAGCAACCTATTTCACGTTTCTAATGTCTATTTTCTCAGGTCTGCAGATGATACATAATCTTTCTTTTTCACTGTGCCGGTATTCAGCCTGTACTGCCTCACACTTGTTATTAACTAGATGAGGCTTGTAGTACAGTATACAGCAGGCTACTGGTTGCTGGCCACGCTAACGCAAGCCTACAGTTTACAAAGAGTGTTGAGTGGCGACTAGTGTGCGCTGACTGGAGCTCCGAATTCACTTAGCATGTTGTTTTTAAAGAAAACAGTCAAATGATTACCTCTTTAAATGAGAACACTTACCAACCCACCCACCTGGAGTGTGAGCAGTATAAGCTACACCCCTTGAATATATGCAATATAAGCACTTTCAATGGAGACAATGTGTTCAAAAATGTTTCTGTCTCTCCTGTTATAAACATGTTAACGTCTTTATTGTCTGAATATATATTTCCACACACACACACACACACTCCTACCTACACCGGGGTTCCCCAACCCGCCAGACCACCAGAGATTTCACACGTTTCTTGTAGTCCTGAAGTGGCACACCTGATTCAGTCAGAAAACGGCCTGGTAATATTTGACTGTTATTCAATAATGTGTTTTTCAATCAGGGCTACAACAAATGTGTAAAATGTCTGGTGGTTCCCGACAATGCTGTCCTAAAGTATAATACACAGCACAAGCAAATCCAATGCAAGTCGCTGACTGCTGCAGCATTATCCCTCTTTCTGTCCCTCTCTGACAAGCACAATTATGTGTAGAAACAAACATTAGTGTACACCTATTTGTGTCTATGCTATGTGTCTGTGCATCTTGTCTGGGCTAGGTTGCTTGGTGCGGAACTAAGTTTTTTACAGTATTTTAACGAAAGGGTATCGGTTTGTATTTTTGCCTCGCTTGTCTCAACAACAAACAAATCTGTGAACATTTTTCGTCCAGCTCCTACAAACCCTATCTTCAGGGCTCGTTATTTGTTTGTCTTGCTCAAACAACCCAGTTTCTGCCCAGGGCAATCGTAATAACCTTCGGTTTGCTTTTTCCCCCAACCTGGGATTGAAACCAACAGGCCTGTGGTCACTTGTCCATTCCCCTGAGTGCCACGCCACAGCGCTACCTGCTATAGGCACGTCCAGCTGCCACGCGAGATAGCCTAGTCTGTTAGGGAGAGCTAATGGTGGCTGATCCCACTGTCACAAACACTAGTGCCGGTGGCCCAGTCTCTCCCCCACCTCGCTCAGGTGTGTGCGTGTGAGGGAGAGTGCCCACGTGTGCAGGAAGGCATCTGCCGTGTTCATTTACTGTCCCAGCACCCTTGGCCAACAGGCTTTCTGTCGCCCCTTGACTACATCCAACTGGTGTTTACGACTTCCCAACTGGTAATTTCTCAGGTCCCACATGGTTGTGAATGCGGCATCAAATTGGAATTGTGGAGGCCCTACTTAATTTTCCCAGCAGACATGTAGAAAAATGTAATGCTGAACATTGTGACTGGCATTTAGTTTCCCTGCTCTAGCAAAACGAACTGTGACTTCAAAACCGCTTGTTGTGTTAGCATTTAACGCGGAGCTGTGCTGCGTTAGTATGGAAATGCATAGCATGGATGGAGTGAGTCAGAGCTCCCCCTTGGCCCCCCCCCCCCCAGGCAGCTCTGCAATGCTCAGCGGTCTATCACTGCTTGGGAAGGCTATCGTGCTAATGTTACATCAGAGATGCCAGCACCACCTGCTGTGGTCACTGGGATTAGGCTCTGTTCGTCCGTCTGAAAAGAGACGAGGCACTGGCCAAAAACACTGGCCGCCCCATGATGTCAGAACACCGTCCGTTCCAGTTCATCCGAGAGTGAGCTGTGTCACTGCGTGTCCATGTTTCACCTTCTGTCTTTACTGTATGTTCAGTTAGTCACTGAAAACCATATAGGCAGTGGACTATCAGTTTAGGTGATTTTAAAGTATACAGACAATATACGTCTTTGTAGCTATACAGGGTAATAGGCCGAGCCTTTTTGTTTTGGACTGTCAAGGAAGAACATGATATTGTAATCTTATCATGACAAGTTAAGAGTTAAATCCAGTATATTGCATTGTATGGCTGGGAACTGCCAGGGACCTCATGATGCAAGATCATGTTTGTGCCGATACCATATAGTGGTTATCACAAATCTCGGGTCCTCTGTGTATATTGATTCAGTACTGGTTTTGATGTTATTCTATGTTCCAAACATTGCTTGGCATCTTTGCCGAAGGACAAGCAAGCCGTTAAAATGTTTTGATGTGTCCTTAAAGTACAGGTTCTTTGTTAATTCCTTTTTTCTTCGAAGAAGAGTTTTAAAAGGAAAAACAACTTTTGTTGCTGATAGAGCAAACTAGCGCAAGAAATATTGCAGTATCGTGCAAGTGTGTCAAGGTTTTCATTGCTGGTGAATTGTTGTTCTAGATATTGGTACAGGTGGGGTTATCATTGCTCATTGACTTCTCACTTCACTCCTAATTTTCCCTGGCAGCCTTCAATGCTGCAACTGTAACTTGATTTGAATAGCTGGCAGGCAAGCAGTGCGCTGAATAATTAACTTCCACAAGCTAGATAAGCATTTTGGAATCGCATGAATAATTTTTTGACCCAGAAAGTTCACACCGAGCATACAAAATCAGGCTATGTCAGCAGTGTCTGTATCTGAAATGTAGCATGGACAAATATTTGTGGTCCGCCTCATGAATGTGGTGTAATTCAGCAATGGTAAACTCTTCCTTGTAGACCTGGTGTGGTCTCTGCTGACCAACTGCAGCAAATCTTAGTGACCTCAGGCAAACCTTACTAGTAGTCCTGTAATCTTTTAACGCTTACTAGTGGTGCTAATTAATTTCATTCATTCAAGTAATGTTTGATGTTGATCGCAGCTAGTGAGAATTGGAAGGATGGAAGACAATGCAAACACTGCACACTCATTGAAGAGGCTGTGTTGGTGTGTTGTTATTGTTGATTGTAGATGTAGATTTTAAGCTTTAGGTTATAAGTTGACCTTCTGCCCCAGAAGCAAATCAATTCACAGCCTCATTTCTGACCAAATTGGTTTAAGCATAGGCCAATGCTGTCAAACTTCACTGACTCTGTCCAAGGGCTAATCGTAGTAATGGATTAGGAATTAATGCTGCATACCAGTCAATGTTTCCCAAAGGTTAGCTTTGTGCTTCACTTCATGTGTGTCCATTGATCGAATCGAATTTGCCAGTAGTGACGGTATACTACGTTTTAGATGAGATCACTGGCCTTTGGTTCTCCTGTTTATCTGGTCTCCACCCTCCGTTACTTTTATGTTCTCATACTTCACTTCTATACTGCCTAAGGAAACTATTCAGACCCCTTCGCTCTCTTCTTGTTTTGTGGTGTTCTAGACTTAGTTGATAACCCTCTAGCAAATCTACACTTGATTTAGTTTTTTTTGTAGGTTTTCCTTGTATCTCTTTCACTGCATGTTAAATTGAGCTGCTACCTTTTTCTTTACCACCAAATTACGCATTCTGTATGTCTAGATAGTGTATATGGGGGGGAGGGTGTGTGTGGTGTGTGTATGTGTTAGGGTGGGCCAATGAAATGTCTGATCCATGGAGCAGCGTTGACACTACAGCGGGAGATGAGGGTTTGTCCCGGTGCAGAGAGAGGACAGGTGGCCTGCATGTTGCCCCTTCTGAAGTGCTGCTCCATCCCAGGGTTCAACCACTGTTAGTTCTGTCTGCTGCCTAAATATCTCAGCTGTTCTGACTATATGCCTCCACTCCCCCCCACATAGGAACCCAAGTCAGTGTCAGTTACGGGATGTTCAACATCACTTTGTTTTCACACTGGGATACCCTTTCTCCTCATGGAGGACGGGCCAAATCTCTTTTTCCTTCAGCTCTCTCTTCACCCTTCCTCCCTCCAGTACTGTAAATCAATTCATCAGTGTGGTGTATTGACACGGAGGCCTGAGCCTGAGAACTCTGGCCTTGTTTCTGCAGTCATCTGGCCAAATGGAACAAAAACACTTTCTCTTTCATTGTAAACACAGGAAATTAGTGTCTGCATGTTGTTTTTGGCAAAGAGGACCTTTGAGGGCGTTATGGGGGTCTTTTGTGTGTAGGCTCAGCTTGTTTGGGTAACAGCGGAGCTCGATGCGGTGAACAACAGTCGGCCGCAAAGGAGGATGTTCTGTTTTCGTGTGTGTGTGTTTACTTAACCTGAATGTAAATAGTCTGACTCCGTGGGTGTTCTGTCCCAGCCATACCCCCCTCCAAGTCACTGGGGTTCTGTTCACCGGGTGGAAAATGTTTTGAAACTTAGTGAAACAGAGAGGCAGTGACTGCGCTTATCCAATGAGAAAGTCTCAATGTAATATTTGTGTCTGTTCTAAAAACGCCCTATTGGACTTATCCCTGAGTAGTCCAGGACTAGACAAGTTCACTTTTACTCACCCTGCCAGGAGTAGCGGAGCAAGACCCTTATTCACCTGTTTTTGTTTGCGCCAAGATAGCTGACAGGCTTGTCAGTCCTGTCAACTGGTGTCTCCTCAGCCCTTCTAGCTTCATCATGTGATGATGATGATGATGGCTGTGAGGGTTGGACAAAGAGACCTACAGGAACGGCATTGTGGGTTACAGCCTGTCATTGATGCAGCACCATTACGGGCCTGATCTGTGACCCCGGCTGCCACTGAGCCACCCCCCCCACCCCCCGACCCTGCTCCCACAGCCCTCTAGGCCGACCATGCCACTTGTGTGGGAGACGAAACCAGGACGAGACTCGGTCGCCCCATGAGGCACTTCTCCTTACTGCACAGCAGCGGGCGTTCCAGGTCATCCTCTTAAGATGGACAGACGCCAGCTGCGTTATATCTGTTGTGCTCCTATTCAGACGAATTGTTCCCTGGCCTGCTTTTCTTATGTTGCTCGTATTGGCTAAAGGGGAGAAGAGGTGAAGGCCTGCTGATCTGCAATCTGTTACGGTCAGGGTGGTTGCTTTCCCCCCTGCCTGGCGCAGAGAGACTCCCCCGGTGGCCAGTTAGGCCATATGCGGCTGCTGTTGTTGCCGTGAGGGAAAAGCACTGGAGGAGGTCCATCAGTAGCTGGGGGGTAGACACCAACTGTAGACATTTAAAATGGAGGATTTGATTTTGACTCATTCTTTTGTGTTTAACTGTCTCATTTTTTTGGACATCGGTATGACTCATGTTGAGAGTCATGAGTGTTCAATGTTGCAAGGATTGTAGTCCATCCAAATTACCAGTGACTTCGCTATTTGAATAAAATAAAGTTGTTTTGAACTAACTCATTGGTTTCCACTCTCTTGTGTTACCTTCTGGCATGGACTGCTGTTCTTTTGTTCTGCACTGCAATGCTGCCCTCTGCTGTTTAATTTCACGGAAACATTATTTGCATCGTGGGTGTCGAACTCAGCTCCTGGGCTTGTGTTAGAGGGATCTTACTCTTTCTTTGTAGTTGATTGATCAACTAAGTTCTTTAATAGTTAGATTAGATAAAAACTCTCCTAGCTGCTTAGGTCTTAATTGGACACACTGAAAAGAAATGACAAAAACGGATGTTACCTGCTTAATCGCATATGTACCTTAACGGAACAATTACGCAATTTTTTTACCATATAGCCTATTCCCTGTGTAGAAGTGCACTGTATTGGGCCAGAGGGCCCATGGGGGCTGTGGTCTTCTATTCAGGAAACACACTTGGCCCTCGACGCTGTCAAGAACGCAGAGTATTAACATGCCTGACATCCTCTTCAACCTCCCTGAAACCTGAGGGACACCTGGGCCCTATTACTCTGTGTAGTAATGTTCAGCTTCTGCTGACACACACACACACACACACACACACACACACACAATGTTTCTGCTTCTCTGGCGGTTTACATTGGTTGTTTCTTGAACAAGCACACACTCATTTGATTTGCGTGTTAGTGTGTATGATGGTATCCCCTAAGGCATGCGTAATCAGTGTAAATGTAAATCAGTGTAAATGGAGTATATATGTAGTAGGTGTTAGTGTAAATGTTTATATGTGATAGCCGTTAGTGTAAATGTGGGCATATATGTATTGGTTGTTATTGTATATGTAGGTATACACAGCTCCGGAAAAAATTAAGAGTCCACTGCACCTTTTTCTTTCCTTTCCAAAAAAAAGTTGAAAAGGAAGGAAGTAGCCATCCTTTGCCTTTTGTGCACTCTTTCCATTCTCTCAACCAGCTTTTTGAGGTAGTCACCTGGAATGCTTTTCCAACAGGCTTGAAGGAGTTCCCACATCAGCACTTCTTGGCTGCTTTTCCTTCAGCTCATCCCTCTCTTCTCTTCTCTTTTTTTTATAAACATATGTACCTTCCTTTTTTGTTCTCCTCTGCCTGTCAGTGACTAGTAGATATTTCATGGGATTAAAGTGCATTCAGCCCATAGTTACTACTTGGCTGTTTAATAAGCCCCCAGTCACGTTGGCTCCTCAATGCTTCTAGCATACAGAGCATATCATCCCCTCCATTGTGTCTGAGCCACCAGAAAACATTTAGCTTTATTATTAATCACAGTCAATATTATCCTTGTCTTCATAAATTTAGTGACGTTTCAGTCAGGTGAAACGTTAAAATTGGATGTAGTTTAGGGGTTAGTAAGTTTTATTTAAATATTTTGACATGCTTGGGTGTTTTCTGACATTACCCATCTCTGCGGTGTCAGTACCGGTGTGGTCCTGTATAGTGTTGCCAGATTGTATTGACAGTAAACTGCAAAATCTCCTGCGGATGAAAAACGCTCAAACAACGCTTTCTATAGCCTTCTACCCTATTTGTAAATCAACCTGCCCAAGCCTGTTTCCTCCTACAATCACATTTGATGCAGTATTTTGCTGGTATTTTATGTATAAACGCAAAAATCATGTTTTACCATGCCGACACACAGAGGCGGTGCGAGATTTTGGGAAGGCGGCCGCCTTTGTTTGAATGCAGGAAAAACCCTGCTATGGTATACGGTCTCATATACTGCAGCTATCAGCCACTCAGCATTCTGTGTTCAAACGAGCCATTTTATAAGTGATTATGTCGTATGTGTGTTTATGTGGGTAGATATGCGTGTAAGAAAGCATTGGCATTCATTATGTTGCGTCCCTCATTTATTCAGGTTTTTCCTTTAATCTTTCACCCGTCTATTAGACCGTAGTGTAAATGTGGTTATATAGTGTTTGTTTGTGGATATGTGGGTGTATAAGTGTGTGTTAGTGTATATGTAGGTCTGCCCAAATGCATGGTCAATTTTGCGAATATTGTGTGTGTAATCTGCAATCCGTTGGTGTAGTGTCCTTTCTGTTCATGTGTGTGTAGCGCACTCTGTGTATGTGTTTGGCATGCTTTTTGTGTGTAGTGTTCTGTGTTTAAGGAGAGAGAGATTGCACTCTGAATGACGCACGATCATGCCTTGGCCAGTCGCAGCCTGACTCATGCCTTGATCGTAAAGCGGACAGACAGTCGAACAAATGCAAATGGGGTAATTGGTGCAAATTGTACAAATGGAGCCATTATCTTGTAGCCCGTTTCTACGCTCTCGTAAGTCCACCCACTCCTTGAGGTCATGTTGATACACGGCAGGCTTCCGACGGTGTTGACCGTTCTGGAAGTCAGAAGGGGAAATAGAACAGGTTTCAGAATGACTGGTAATATTACGCGTATGACAAGTCATGTTATTTAGCCTGTCCTCCACTCAGGCACGTCGCTGCTTAGAATAACATAGTGATGTGTGATGTGTTGAACTGCGGAAGGTGAAAACTGCAGCGGCCTCGATGGAATTATCACTTTGATTTTGGGAGATATTCCTTATTCCGTCGGCAACATCGTTTTTCAGATATCTTGAAGCATCCTCTGCTCTCCATACCACTCTGTTTTGATGTCCTGTCTTACAAGCTTATTCACTGAGCGGTCAAGAAGTAAACTACAAAGTCAATCCAGGTGAACACTTGTGCTATAGGAGAGACCGACCTAAAATATTCGCTGGAGTTTTTGTCCTCGCTTATAGACTTTAAAAAATTTTTTTTTTTTTTACACATTTAGTCATTTAGCAGATGCAAATTCTCCCATGTGTGCATTTGTCTGAAGAGAGCTTGGTAATTCAAGCACCAAAACCCATAGTAGTCGGTACACCTTACTCAGTTAAGTAGCTATATCAGCATAGTCAGTGTGGATGAAAAGAGAACAATGAATACAGCAACTGAAAAGGATAACGTTAGGTGTGGACCTCCAGCCAAAAGGTTTGCCCACTTCTGGCTTGGCTGCAGTCACTGGCCCAGATCCAGGAGACGGGGGGCCTAAAGGACCTGCTTCACATCCCAAATGGTACCCTATACCCTATATAGTGCGCTACTTTTTACAGGAACTCATTTGGCTCTGCTTTACATCATGTCGAAGATACAGTGCCATTTGGGATGCAACACATGGCTGCTGTCCTCCCCTGGAGGGAAGCCCAAAGATTTGTGTGTTCTGTGTCCATCACAGCTGGGTCACCCTGGAGGTGTGTGTGTGTGTGTGTGTGTGTGTGTGTGTGTGTGTGTGTGTGTGTGTGTGTGTGTG
>JACXGI010016848.1:0-15293 GCA_016801175.1 Esox masquinongy
GGGACTGGAGAGGGCGGCGGAGCGGCCGGGACTGGAGAGGGCGGCGGAGCGGCCGGGACAGGAGAGGGCGCCGCGGGTCGAGGCGGTGGCGACCAGTCGTCGGCGGGCTCGGGTGGTGGCGGCCAGTCCTCGGCGGGATCGGGTGGCGGCGGCCAGTCCTCGGCGGGATCGGGTGGCGGCGGCCAGTCCTCGGCGGGATCGGGTGGTGGCGGCCAGTCCCCGGCGGGTTCTGGCAGCGGCGACAACAGGGCGGCAGGGGGAGCTGACGGCGGCGACCACTGGGCGACAAGAGGTGCTGGCGACGGCGACCACTGGACGGCAGGAGGAGCTGGTGGCGTCGGCCACTGGACAGCTGGAGGAGCTGGCTGCGGCTCCTGGGCAGCAGGGGGCGCTGGCTGCGGCTCCAGGGCAGCAGGGGGCGCTGGCTGCGGCTCCAGGGCAGCAGGGGGCGCTGGGAACACCCAGCGCCTTGGGGCTGGCACCGGACGTGAGCAAGGCGTCGGCTGCTCCAAGCTGGCCGGGGGCTCTGCCACTAGTGGTAAGAACCGGTACGGCGGATCCCTGAAGCCAGGCCAGTCCTCACTCCTCCCGACATCCAGGAAGGCTTCCACCGGCCCCACCAGAGGTGTCGCCCAACGCCTTGGAGCTCTCACTGGGCATGACTGGAGCACCTCAATCACCCCCCACGTGAGCGGCGGCAGCAAGGGCTCGTCGTCTCACCCCTCCGGGGGTGGCAGCCGAGCCTCGGGGTCCTCCGCCTGCCCCATAGCACCCCCCCAAAAATTTCTTGGGGCTGACTGACTGTGGGTTGGTGACGTCGCCTCCGTCGACGTCTCCTGCGGGGTTGGTGCTGGGCTGGCCAGGTGTGCAGCGGGGGACGGTAGGGGTTCTCCTCCTCCTCGGTTTCGCTGTCAGGCCAACCAAGAAGTTCCCCTACCGTCCATCTCTGCTGTGTCTCTCTTTGGTGGTTCATTCTGTCACGGCTGTGGATGTGGGACACAGGCGCAGAGAAATGAGGATAGGTGAAATCCATGTTTAATCAAAAAGAAACAAAACAAAAGCAGCAACCAGTGACGTGGGGCAGTATGTACAAGACATAAACCAAAATGAACCACCGGGTGTGGCCAAACCTGAACATAAGTAGGATCCCCAATTGGAGGCAATGATCTACACCTGCCTCCAATTAGGGAGACCAAAATGGATAGAGGTGCCTAGAGGCACCACCTGCTGTCCTGTCCTGACTATGACCCCAGCCCAGCGCAGAGATGGCTAGGGGCATAGCCAGGACGTGACAGGCAGGCCAAATTCAGATCCCAAAATTTGAGTTAAAAAATTCACCTTAAACATCTGGGAAACAATAAGCAATCGATTCTGTCTCAAATCGAACCAACATCCAGCCAATCAAATTAGGCTTCATTGGTCATGTGACGCCGTTGCTTGGAATTATAGGAAGTCGGTCAGCCAATAAACAATAAAGATGTCCACAGAAATACAAATGATGGCACTTCGGTAAGTATATGAACTCTTTTATTTGCCCTTTGTATCATTTGTTTTTGTAAGTTTTAGTAATAGGTAATACATGATACGTTGCACATTAACATAATTTATTAGACAATGTATACGCGGAACTTTTAATGAAGTGGCGTCCGTCAAATTTTTGTCAGCATAGCTAACGTTATGCGAGCATTGTTTATTGTCACTAACGTTACTTCTGAGGCAGTGGTTCTGAATTGACAAAAAAGTGATAAAAAGATCTGACTGACACTTAACAGCTGGGTAGTTAAGTAACTAGCTATTTCACTTTATCCAAAAGAAATAAAAAAACGGACAGCCATATTGTAATTAACCGTAACCAAACTCTTTATTATGCTTAAAGTTTAGTAATGTTCAGCTATTTAAAACTTCATCTTAGAGCTACATATTGTAATTAACCGTAACCAAACTCTTTATTATGCTTAAAGTTTAGTAATGTTCAGCTATTTAAAACTTCATCTTTGAGCTACAGATTTATAATATCATTCTTATTTTTTACTCTGCTGTATTTGTGATGACAGGATAACGTTAGTCAGGCTGATATTGTACAGTCAGTCAGGCACCTTCTGTACTTATTAACATCATCTGAAAGACATCGGGGGACAGCCAGTGGTGACGTCACAAGTCAAGATATCGGGTTTAGTATTAAACTTCAATTCATGTACATATGGCTTATTTGTACTTATCAATTTTAGACTTATGGATGGTTAATAAATATTCTTGGATACCATCCTGCAGAGAACAGAGGAAGGGAGGTCACAATGACATTTCAGCCCTTCAGCCAGAAAGGCCATTATTTTAAATGGAAATGACCAGGTAAAGACTTCAAGGACAAGCTTGCTATTTTAAATGCAAGCCCTTTGTATGCATATTTTGGCATGCTGTTGATTAGTACAGGCAAAATTCCACCTGTTACTTACAATAAGTAATGTTAGTGAATGTGAAATTTGTTTATGAGAAAAAAAATATGGGTTTTGAAGGCCTAAATGATTGCATATTGTACTTTAATTGAAGTATGCAGTACAGTGACAAGTTTTTCTATATTCATCTGTCATGCAAGACAAAGTTCAAATACGCCTGTCATAACATTTATTGTCTTTTAATGCAATTAGAAAAAAACCCAGATAATGTGATAGTAGTGATAGTTCATGTTTTAACACTGTTATTTTCTATAGGTCCCTTCCAGGTATTTTTACCAAGGCCAGAAGAAAGAGGCGCTTTCCTGCAGCAAATTGTTTTCGTGCCAAGAGACTTAAACCCCTTGAAGAGTCTTTTTATTTGCTACCAGTGTGAAAAAATTCCAAAAGAGCAGGAGCAAATGGTCCATATGCAGGCAGGGTTGGGCCGGAGGACCGCTCATCTACAAGAAAGCACTACACATGAAGAGGTAATAACATGCAATTAGTTATTTAGGCTAGCTAGCTGTACAAAATATGGGAATCCATATATTGTGTTCTGATACGCTGTGAAGCTCATGAAAAACAATCACTTTAATTAATTGTGGGCACACATACACGCATCTCAAATAGGTTTGGTGGAGAACCATAGATACATACATGTTTGCTCAAGTAAGATGGACAAAACTATGGGTTGGGGTTAATTATGAATCCTGGATGAATATTATTTTTAATCACTGTCACCTAACCGGACATGAAGCCCCGGAAAAAACAACTGTTTCTTCAGTTTCCACCTGAACATACATACATAAATTTTTACTCATAATACTTTTTGACCTACCCCTCTCATCCCACAGAATCACCTGCTCTACCCCTCCCTACCTAAACGGACACGAACTCCCGGGGAAAACAACTGTTAACAACCCGGACATAAATTAACAACCATTAAAATGTCATTTTTCATAATCCTTTTGACCTAACCCCTCTCATCCCACAGAATCACCTGCTCCACCCCCCCTCTCTAACCGGACATGTACCCCCCGGAAAAACAAATGCTACAATCCAGTCATAAATCAAAAATAATTTTCATATTCTCACACAGATGCAGCTGCCAAAAGGTCAAAGCAATAAATCAATCTTGATACGTGTCGCCGTATACGTTATCTCTCTCCTGACAATGTCTGGGCATGCTCCTGATGTCTTGACGGATGGTGTCCTGGGGGATCTCCTCCCAGACCTGGATCAGGGCATCAGTGAGCTCCTGGACAGTCTGTGGCGCTACTTGGTGGCGGCGGATGCACCGATACATAACGTCCCAGACGTTCTCAATTGGACTCAGGTCTGGGTCCAATTGAGAACGTCTGGCTTCGTCATCCAGGAATTGCCTACACACTCTGGACACATGAGGCCGGGTATTGTCCTGCATCAGGAGGAACCTAGGGCCCACTGCACCAGCTTAAAATCTGATGATGGGTCTGAGGATTTCATCCTGGTACCTAACAGCAGTCAGATTACCGTTGGCTAACACGTAGAGGTCTGTGCGATCCTCCAAGGATATATCTCCCCAGAGCATCACTGACCCACCGCCAAACCAGTCATGCTCGATGATGTTGCAGGCAGCATAATGTTCACCACAGCATCTCCAAACTCTTTCATGCCTGTCTCATGTGCTCAGTGTGAACCTGCACTCATCTGTGAAGAGAAGGGGGCACCAATAGCGGACTTGCCAGTACTGGTGTTCTCTGGCGAATGCCAATCGAGCTGCACAGTGCTCGGCTGAGCACAGGTCCGACTAGAGGATGTTGAGCCCTCATGCCACCCTCATGGAGTCTGTATCTGACAGTTTGGTCAGAAACATGCACACCAGTAGCCCGCCGGAGGTCATTCACTCCTCCGGTTCCTCCTTGCACAAAAGAGCACATACAGATTCAGGGCCCTTCTATGGCCCTGTACAGCTCTCCTCATCTAATGACCCGTCTCCTGCTATCTCCTCCATGCTCTGTACTGGGAGACACAGCAAACCTTCTTGTGACGGCACGTGTGGATGTGCCATCCTGGAGAAGCTGGACTACCTGTGCAACCTGAATGGGCGGCAAGTACTGCCTCATGCTACCGGCATTGACACTAGCAAAATGCAAAACTAGAGAAGAAACTGTCAGGAAGGAAAAGTAGAGAGCAATAGTCGGTGAACACCACCAGCAAAACAATCCTGACATTGTCGTCCTGGAATATGCCCGTGCCACTAGGGCAGAAAAAATCCACTGATGGGATAACCTGGTCATTGAATTCATCCAGGTACTCAGCTGACTTAATTTTATTGCCACATAGCGTTGCTGAGCCTAGACCTAACTGACTGAAGCAACCCCAGATCATAACACTGCCTCCAGAGGCTTGTACATTGGGCACTATGCATGATGGGTGCATTGCTTTATGTGCTTCCCTTCGTACCCTGACGCGCCCATCGATCTGGGATAGGGCACATCTGGACTCATCAGACCACATGACCTTTTTACATTGCTCCAGAGTCCAATCTTTATGTTCTTTTGCAAATGTGAGCCTTTTTTCCAATTAGTCTCACAAACGTGTTTTTCTTGTGGCAGCACAGCTGTTTAGTCCCAATGCTGTGAGTGGCTGTCGCATTGTGCATGTGGAAATTCTCTTATTTTCACTATTAAACATGGCCGTGAGTTGTAACGTTGTTTTTTTTTGTTTTTTACGATTTTACCAAACGACTTCAACAAGCGTAAGTGATCATTGATCACAGTCATTCAAGATTATTTTCCGACCACATTTATTCTGCGAGGTTGACAGTTCACTATCCTTCCAGGTTTTAATTAGGCATTGGACTTCTGAAACACAGTAACATCTTTTCCATGAGCACGGGATATGTCTTCTGACATGGTTGTTTATAAATGAGAAGTGAAGAAATGAGAAATGTTTTGTCCACCCTGTTAGACCTCTGTCCACCCTGTTATGTTGGTATTTTTCTGTCATAGTTAAATTAAATTACCAAGATCAAGCGTATATTTGCAGTAACACAAAGATATGGAAGGGGTTGGTTATACAAGCTAGAAACATTGTGTATTTTTATCATAATTCACTTTTCTTAAGTAAATAAGTGGAAGAAATTGTCCCGTTCTCATAATGTGCACATTTTTTTCAATATATGTTGTTAAACATAATTTTATTCAAAAAAATAATATCTGATTAGATTGTGGGACATACGATTCCTATAAAAAAGTTATTTGACTGGCCATCATGCACTGAAAACACATTTAAACAATTATGTCTATGTGCTTAACAGGGTGGACATATGTGTCACATGTTGTTAATATACACTGATCAGCCATAACATTAAGACAACCTGCCTAATATTGTGTAGGCCCCCTTTTGCCACCAAAACAGCCCTGACCCATCGAGGCATGGACTCCAATAGACCTCTGAAGGTGTGCTGTGGTATCTGGTACCAAGACGTTAGCAGCAGATCCTTTAACTCCGGGAAGTTGCGAGGTGGGGCCTCCATGGATCGGACTTGTTTGTCCAGCACATCCCACAGATGTGGAATCTGGGGAATTTGGTAGCCAAGTCAACACCTTGAACTCGTTGTTGTGTTCCTCAAACCATTCCTGAAACATTTTTGCTTTGTGGCAGGGTGCATTATCCTGCTGAAAGAGGCCAATGTCATTGTCGAAAATGTATTTATTATTATATCCTTATTTTTTTAATTTTCTGTTAGAAGGCCTTCGTACACTGTATGCTTGAAACATTACGTATACTCAACAACTTGTTTTTCCCTGTCAGCAACTCATGATGTCTCTATCTGTGTTCAGGGGCAGTAATGAATGGAATGTCAGCTGAGTAATGCTCCTAGTCTCCATCTATGTGTGGAAGACTAGGCCTTGGGCCTAGCAGAAACCACTAGAAGAAGTCTCCCTTTTGGGGGTACGTCTTAATAGCAGCAGTGGGGCTCCTGCTCCTTGTATTATAGAGGTGAACAGGACTCTATTCCTTATGGGGAGAGTTGAGTTAGCAAAACCACCAATAGTAACATGCCCCTGATGTCGTGTGTGAGCTTTCACCAAGTTGTCTGGGCAACCGACATTCTATGATGACCTATGACTCCTGGATCTATGTCTGTATGCAACCTTGCATTCTCTAGGCTACATCATGGCAACAACAATTCTGTGTATGTACATTTTTGCAAGTGCTGATGTTGTCACCTGTACTGTTGAAAGAGAATATAAGCTTGAACCTGAAATGCCATAATCAGAACAACTGTCATGACACCACTCTGTGTTGGTCTCTGTCCTTGTACTCTTTTTGTCATGATGCTTGTTCCCGTATATACGATTAAACCTGAAATAATCAACTGTTATACGAACGACTGAGAAGTTTTTATTTTGATAAATCACTAACATTTTCCATCTTCCACATCATCAGGGAATACCGTTGCCATGAAAGGGTGCACATGGTCTGCAACAATGCTCAGGTAGGTGGTACGTGTCAAAGTAACAACCACATGAATAACAGGACCCAAGGTTTCCCAGCAGAACATTGCCCAAAGCATCATACTGCCTCCTCCGGATTGCCTCTTTCCCATATTGCATCCTGGTGCCATGTGTTCTCCAGGTAAGTGACGTACATGCACCTGGCCATTATGCTCAAATGCCCATTGTAAGCGCTTTTGGAAGTGGTCAGCAGGGCATGGACACCCTGACTGGTCTGCGGCTACGCAGCCCCATATGCAACAAATAGCGATGCACTGTGTTTTGACACCTTTCTGTAAGTACCAGCATTAACTTTTTCAGCAAATTGAGCTATAGTAGCTCGTCTGTTGGATTGGACCACACGGGCCAGCGTTCACTCCCAATGTGCATCAATGAGCCTTGGCCACCCATTGACCCTGTCGCCGGTTCACCGCTTTTCCTTCCTTGGACCACTTTTGATAGGTACTGACCACTGCAGACCGGGAACACCCCACAAGGGCTGTAGTTTTGGAGATGCTCTGACCCAGTTGTCTAGCCATCACAATTTGGCCATTGTCAAAGTCACTCAGATCCTTACACTTGCCCATTTTTCCTGCTTTTAACACATCAACTTTGAGGACAGAATGTTCACTTGCTGCCTAATATATCCCACCCACTGACAGGTGCTATGATAACGAGATTTTCTGTGTTATTTACTTCACCTGTCATTGGTCATTTTCAGCAAGCTAGATATGTCCTTTATATAATAGAACATTAAAATATAGCAAAATCAACTATTTATTTATCCACAGTTATAAAGTCCGAAAGGCACCCTATAAAAAAACGACCCATTTATGATTTGATCCAATATAATCGTGAGCATATTAATAGATAAGAAAAACAATAACACATAGTGCTTTATAAAAGGTTATAATACATTATACATTAAAATGATGGTACATAAAACCACAAACATAGATACATCTTAATAAAGCAGTATAGTATACGTGTTCATGGTAGGGAATATGAAAATGTTATATTATTGTGTATTATAATTATCTCATCTGTGTTTGTATGTCTGTATGTATACATTATACATTACTTATAAACGTAGCCTTATAAGTCAGGTGAGTAATGATCTATAAAGCAACATACTGACTAACAGTATGAGTTATAACAACTTATACATTTTTTTTTGTATAGCTATAGTTACTGGAATAATGCTTTATAAATAATGTTAGAAAGCATTATACATTGTACTTCATAGAAAGTGCTACCCTTATATTTTATGAAATAGCTATGTCTGCTTGGCTTAGCTAACATTAGTAACTAAGCAAACCATACTAGTTTTAGTTTTGTACAATTCAATAAATAATGTTAATTGGTGAACAAAACAGAGTTATTGAAGATATACCAAAGTAAATGTGTTCCGATTGATTTATTGATTATTAATAAATCCATAATGACTTTGTTCACCGAAACGAAGCTTGAACAAGTAGGCCACCTATTTTCTGAATAATATACATCAGGTTTGAAGTTCCTATGACAATCATTGTAAAAGATATTGAAGAAATACCGAATTAAACGTGTTTGCATTGATTGATTGATGATTAATAAATCCATAATTACACTTTTCACCAAGACAAAGCTTGAACAAGTAGGCCAGCTATGTGTAGAATAATATACACCAGGTTTGAATTTCCTATGACAATGATTGAAAAAGATATTGAAGAAGTACCGATTTAAACGTGTTTCCATTGATTGATTGATTTTTAATAAATCCATAATGACGTTTTTCACCAAAACAAAGCTTGAACAATTAGGGCAGCTATTTTTAGAATAATATACATCAGGTTTGAATTTCCTATGACAATTATTGAAAAAGATATTGAAGATATACCAAAGTAAACGTGTTTCCATTGAGTTATTGATTATTAATAAATCCATAATGACTTTTTTCACCAAATCTTAGGTTGAACAAATATGCCAGCTATTTGTAGAATGATATACATCAGATTTGAAGTTCTTTGACAATCACTGAAAAATATATTTGAGATTGAAACATTTTAATGAGTTTTATTGATTATTAATAAATCAATAGAGACTTTTTCCATCAAAGTTTGAACAAGTAGGCCAGCTATATTTAGAATAATACAGCTCTGGAAAAAATTAAGAGACCACTGCACCTTTTTCTTTCCTTTCCAAAAAAGTTGAAAAGGAAAGTTTTGAGTGAGGAACAGAAGTGTTCAATTTGCAGTGGTCTTAATTTTTACCCCTAATTTTACTCCGGTAGCATGCCAAAAGCCACATGTCTGACTCCACACTTCAGACATGTGGCTTTTGACATGCTACCGAATGCTTCATCGGTTAGTTGTAGGGGATCTATGCTGGGTTCTTCTTGAATTGAGGGTATAGATTTTTATCACCACGACTTGCAGTCTTCAAGATCCTGCCTGTATAGCCATTATCATCAGGCACCACAGGAGTGAGTTTTCAGCTACCCCATCCACCTGTAGAAAATATTGCAGAGGAAAATTAGATAGCAAACTTTTAAGTTTATTCGGTATACATTATATCTAGAAGTCAAAGCAACTAAACATCCTGTCTGACTACAGTCCAGACTGAAGAAGTCATCTAAATGAGTCTTGAAGACAAAACAAGAAGTCCGGCTTTTTGAATTGACAAATACAATTATTACAATTAACCCTTGCATCGCCCTGGGGTCTGAACGACCCGCGGACAGCCTGCCCAGCCCTCGCGTGGCCCCAGGGTCAGAGAGACCCACTGTTATCCTTCCCCTCGCCTCGTACCGGGGTTAGAGAGACCCACTGTTAGCCTGCCCGCGCTCCCCTTGCGTTCAGGTCTTTCTGACACGAACGAGTTGCACCATCCCCTTGCCTTTGGGTCTCTCTGACCCACTGTTAGCCTGCCAGCGCTCCCCTTGCCCTAGGGTCTTTCTGACACACGAGCAGACTGCCCACGCTCCCCTTGCCTTTGGGTTTCTCCGACACGGTTAGCCTGCCCTCGCTCCCCTTGCCTTTGGCTTGGTCTGACCCACTGTTTGCCTGCCACGCTCCCCTTGCCTTAGGGTCTCTCCGACACGAACGTGTTGGCCGCTCACCTTGCCTTTGGGTCTCTCCGACACGAGTGAGTTCCCGCTCGCATCGCCTTTGTGTCTTTCTGACACGAACGAGTTCCCGCTCCCCTTGCTTTTGGGTCTCTCCGACACGAGCGAGTTGCACCATCCCCTTGCCTTCAGGTCAGAACGAAACACTGTTAGCCTGGCACGCTCGCATCACCTTTTGGGTTTCTCTGACACGACCAAGTTCCCGCTCCCCTTGCCTTTGGGTCAGAACGAAACACTGTTAGTCTCCCACGCTCCTCTTGCCCTCGGGTCTCTCCGACACGGTTAGCCTGCCCACGCTTCCCTTGCCTTTGGGTCTCTCCGACACGACCGAGTTGCCTCGTCCCCTTGACTTAGTGTCTCTCCGACACGAACGTGTTGCCCGCTCCCCTTGCCTTTGGGTCTCTCTGACACGAGCGAGTTGAGGGCTCCCCTTGCCTTTGGGTCTCTCCGACACGAACGCGTTGGCCGCTCCCCTTGCCTTTGGGTTGGTCTGACACAAACATGTTGGCCGCTCCCCTTGCCTTTGGGTCTTTCTGACAAGAACGAGTTGGGCGCTCCCCTTGCCTTTGGGTCTTTCTGACACAAACGAGTTGCACCATCCCCTTGCCTTAGGGTCTTTCTGACACGAACGAGTTGCACCATACCCTTGCTTTTGGGTCGTTCTGACACGAGCGAGTTGCCCGCTCCCCTTGCCTTTGGGTCAGAACGAAACACTGTTAGTCTGCCACGCTCCCCTTGCCCTAGGGTCTCTCTGACACAAACGTGTTGGCCGCTCCCCTTCCCTTTGGGTCTCTCTGACACGAGCAAGTTGCCTCATCCCCTTGCCTTTCGTTCGGTCTGACCCACTGTTAGCCTGCCACGCTCCCCTTGCCTTAGGGTTTCTCCGACACGAACGTGTTGGCCGCTCACCTTGCCTTTGGGTCTCTCCGACACGAACGAGTTCCCGCTCCCCTCGCCTTCGGGTCTCTCCGACACGAGCGAGTTGCACCATCCCCTTGCCTTCAGGTCAGAACGAAACACTGTTAGCCTGGCACGCTCACATCACCTTTTGGGTCTCTCTGACACGACTGAGTTCCCGCTCCCCTTGCCTTTGGGTCAGAACGAAACACTGTTAGTCTGCCACGCTCCCCTTGCCCTCGGGTCTCTCCAACACGGTTAGCCTGCCCGCGCTTCCCTTGCCTTTGGGTCTCTCTGACACGACCGAGTTGCCTCGTCCCCTTGCCTTAGTGTCTCTCCGACACGAACGTGTTGCCTCATCCCCTTGCCTTTGGGTCTCCCTGACACGAACCGGTTGCCCGCTCCCCTTGCCTTTGGGTCTCTCTGACATGAGCGAGTTGCCTCGTCCCTTGACCTCAGGTCTCTCTGACACGAGCAGGCTGCCCGCTCCCCTTGCCCTCGGGTCTCTCTGACACGAGCAGGCTGCCCGCTCCCCTTGCCCTCGGGTCTCTCTGACACGAGCGAGTAGCCCCATCCCCTTGCCTTTGGATCGTTCTGACCCACTGTTAGCCTGCCACACTCGCATCGCCTTCGGGTCTCTCTGACACGAGCGAGTTGCCTCGTCCCTTGCCCTCGGGTCGTTCTGACACACTGTTAGCCTGCCACGCTCGCATCGCCTTGTGGGTCTTTCTGACACGAACGTGTTGCCCGCTCCCCTTGCCCTAGGGTCTTTCTGGCATGAGCAAGCTGCCCGTTTCCCTTGCCCTAGGGTCTTTCTGACACATGACACAGCAGACTGCCACGCTCGCATCGCCCTCAGGTCTCTCCGACACAAGCGAGCTACCCGCTCCCTTTGCCTTGTGGGTCTTTCTGACGCGACCGAGTTCCCGCTCCCCTTGCCTTTGGGTCTCTTTGACACGAGCGAGTTGCCTCGTCCCTGACACAAGCAGGCTGCCCGCTCTCCTTGCCTTTGGGTCAGAACGACACAAGGTTAGCCTGCCCGCGCTCCCCTTGCCCTAGGGTCTTTCTGACACGAACGTGTTGCCCGTTCCCCTTGCCTATGGGTCTTTCTGACCCACTATTAGCCTATGACCCACTATTAGCCTGCCACGCTCGCATCACCTTTTGGGTCTCTCTGACACGAACGAGTTTCCCGCTCGCCCCAAAACCCCTAGGGACCCGCAGCCGCTGTACGGAGAGCGAGAAAAACATACTAAGATTGGTCCGTGGCGCGTGCGTGCTGCTCGGTCGGTGTCCGAGGCACGGAAGCGATGGCCAGCGCTGCTAGGTGCACCGCGAAACAGGTTCTAGAACAGATGTTAGCAAATGTCCCGTCTGACTACCCTGAGGATGAGGAGGAACAGGAGGACGTGTCAGAGGAAGAAGACGGTGAGGAATAAAACCCGGAGTACGACGACGACGGCGACTCGTCGTCAGACCAGGACCTAGATGCCCCCGGGGCTGAGAAAGAGACGTTCCGGTCGAAAAACGGTCCTCGGTGGCGTTTCCCAAACAGGGCAAGCGGTCGGAAACTAACATGGGGGGGACGATGCCCCCGGGCCCCACGGAGCATGCGGTCTCGCACGCACGGGACATAGTCTCCACATTCTACCTGTTCAACACACCCGCGAAAGAGACCGTGGTCCTGGAGATGACAAACCTGGAGGGCTCTCAGAAATACAGAGATGGCTGGAAGGCGATGGACGCGATCGACCTGCGCGCCTACGTGGGGCTGCTGATCCTGGCGGGCATATACAGGTCCCGAGGCGAGGCCGCGGCCAGTCTGTGGGACGCAGAGAGCGGAAGGCCGATGTTCCGCGCCACTAAGCCTCTGAAACTCTTTTACA
Source organism: Esox masquinongy (assembly GCA_016801175.1). NCBI lineage: Eukaryota > Metazoa > Chordata > Actinopteri > Esociformes > Esocidae > Esox > Esox masquinongy. The sequence continues at coordinate 12,806 of JACXGI010016848.1, forward strand.
CGTACTCGAGACTGCTGCGCTTCAACGACCGGCGAGTAGCGAACAAACTTGTGGCCATACGAGAGGTCTGGTACAAGTGGGCCGAGCGGCTGTCGTACCTCTACAACCCGGGCCCTCACGTGACAGTGGACGAGCAACTGGTTCCATTCAAAGGTGGTGCACACGCACACACACACATACACACACACATACACACTAGCGGTAGTGGCCCACTCCACCCCCACGTGACTATTTTCAGTGACACCGATGATCATCATCGTCGTCATCATCATCTCTCGTGTCCCGAGGTCGTTGCCCTTTCCGCCAGTACATGCCCAGCAAGCCCGCAACATATGGGATCAAGTCGTGGGTAGCCAGCGACGCGAAATCCAGCTACGCGTGGAAGATGCAAGTGTACACCGGGAAGAACACCGTCGGGGGGCCGGAGAAAAAGCAGGGCATGCGGGTAGTGCTTGATGTGACCGAGGGTCTCCGGGGGCACAATGTGACGTGCGACAATTTCTTCACCTCCTACAAACTCGGACGGCAGCTCCTGGCCAGGGAGAACACGATGGTGGGCACGGTTCGCAAGAACAAGCCCGAGCTCCCGGCTGTGCTGCTCGCGACCAAGGGCAGAGAGGTCTTCTCGTCCAGGTTCGCCTTCACGCCGAGCGCGACTCTAGTGTCCTACATGCCCAAGAAAAACAAGAACGTGGTACTGCTGAGCACGCTGCACACGGAGGCGGACGTCAGCGAGCGCCAGGACAGGAAACCCGCCATCATCCTGGACTACAACTGCAACAAAGGAGGTGTGGACAACCTAGACAAGGTGGTCAGAACGTACAGCTGCAGAAGGATGACGGCCCGCTGGCCCCTGGTGGTCTTCCACAACATCATCGATGTCTCCTCGTACAACGCCTTTGTGATATGGAGGGAGCTCAACCCCGGCTGGATGACCCGTAAGCGGAACAAGAGGAGGGTGTTCTTCGAGCAGCTGGGAAAGGCGCTCGTGACGCCGCTCATCGAAAGAAGGGAGCATCTCCCGCGCACACACGCGTCCGCGGCGCTTGTGAAAGCTGCGCAGAACACCAGAGCCCGTGCCCCGGCCCCTGCCTCTGCCAGTAAGAGGAAGAGGTGTCAGAGTTGCCCACCCAAGAAGGACTGTAAAACCCACACCATGTGCAGCAGGTGTAAGAAATACATCTGCAGAGGCAGTGCACACGCGTACTGTCCCACGTGTGCCAATTGGGGGTTTACAGAAGAAGGGACGATCTGACCCGCAGGACACGGGGTGTGTGTTCTGCCCCACGGTTAGGTGAGAGTGTCTTGGGGTTGGAACGACCCATGGTTAGCCTACCCGCTCCCCTTGCCCTCGGGTCTTTCTGACCCACCATTAGCCTGCCCGCTCCCCTTGCCCTCGGGTCTTTCTGACCCACCGTTAGCCTGACCCCCTCCCCTTGCCCTCGGGTCTTTATGACCCACCGTTAGCCTGTCCCGCTCCCCTTGCCCTCGGGTCTTTCTGACCCACCATTAGCCTGACCCGTGCCCTTGGGTCTGTCTGACCCACCGTTAGCCTGACCTGCTTCCCTTGCCCTCGGGTCTTTCTAACCCACCGTTAGCCTGACCTGTGCCCTTGCCCTTGGGTCTTTCTGACCCACCGTTTGGGGGGTTTGCCGATTGGGGGTTTACCGATTGGGGGTTTACAGAAAAAGGGACGATCTGACCCGCAGGACATGGGGTGTGTACAGAATGTCAAGGCGACACAAGGGTTAATAAAAGTGTTTTATGGTTATGTTCTTCTAAGTTAGTCTTGAGATGAAAGATGGTGAGGAGCAGAGCAAGGGGGGGTTGAGCAGGTTTTTCCGGGGCTTCATTCTCTGGGAAAAGAGGGTGTGCAACTGATGGTGTAGGGTTTCTTGAGATGCAAGGGTGGGGGTTGAGCAGCAGTTACCTTTGGTTCATTCTCTGAGAGTTACCAATAAATAAGAGCTAGACTTCTCCTGGTTTGTAGTAGAAATCGTTTTTTACTCTGTATAAGACTCAAGATGGCGTCTGTGCTTAGTGATACACCCGTGACAACCCAGACTTACGAATTAGGCCGCAGAACGGAGGAACAAAAAAAAAGATACACAATACCTGTGGCGTGAACCTCCACAGTGGTCCCATACATTGTATGTCACAAACGCATAAATCTCAAGGTGTTGTGAGAGTATCCTGTGTCATGTGCAGTGATCAGTGTTAGTTCCTGAGTTTGCAAATGAATAGTACTTTGGCGCCACTGTCTTTCCAGGGTGTAGCATTCAGGGATATCTTTAACCCTTGTGTCGCCTTAGAATTCTGCACACCCCCCCAGTGTCCTGCGGGTCAGATCGTCCCTTCTTGTGTACACCCACAGATCCATCATGTCAGAAAGACCCGAGGGCAAGGGCACGGTGCGGGCTAACGGTGGGTCAGAGAGACCCGAGGGCTAGGGGAAGGCGCGGGCTAACGGTGGGTCAGAGAGACCCGA
>JACXGI010016849.1:0-15292 GCA_016801175.1 Esox masquinongy
GGGGGGGGGGGGGGGGTTGTTTGTTGGCGGGTATATTGGGGGTCAGGAATAGAGTTAAGTGCGCATTGAAGGTAAAATAATGGTTTAGGGCAGGACTATTCAACTTCGGTCCAGGAGGAATGAAAACCACTTCTAGTTTTCATCCTCTCCACCATGAGCTAATTTAGACCCGGGCACACCAGGCAAGTCTAATTAGCTACCAGGTAGAAGTAAAAACATAATCATTTGGGCCTTCCATGACCCATGTTAAAGAGACCTCAGGGATAATGTGGTGGAGTTCAATGTGGTCGACCCGTGGCTATGTGAATGCACGGGATCCCCAGGAAGGTGGCTCTGCTGCCGGGCTGGTGGTTCAGACGACTGTAGGGTTAGGCTTGAGGTGGGAGGTGAAAATAAAACTAGGGTTAGGGCCGTGAATAGAGATAGGGTTAGCAGGAGAACGAGCTAAGCACCTATTTCTGGCGCATTGATTCATTGATCTCGGTGCTTGTTTATGGGGCGTAGAGGACTGCTCTGCACTGTGTGAAATTGAACTATCAATTTCCCTTTCCTTATTCTCACCCTAAATCGTAGAGCTAATGTAAAGTACTGCATGACACTTACTTGAGGGACGACGACACATTCGGTTCTTCTTCCAGGCGGAAATTGACCACCACAGCTCACAAGGCAGACCAGGCCGGACCACCCAGAACTATTCCCCCTGGCCAGCTGTCTTCTAGTTGAGGATGAAACATTATCGAACAGCTTGCATGCCAGAGCAGATGACAGCTGGGCAGGGCAGTGTACCATTGATGTGACACGGGGGTCAGAAGCAGGGGTCAATAATCAGGCAAAAAACAAGACGGCTTGTCACGGCTGAAGGGGAAACAGCAGCTGCATTTGAAAGTGTAATGAGCTTGGTGGCACTGTTGCTGGGAAACAGGATGAACACTGAAGGTTTCACATGCTTTTACACCTTCTCCTTGTCACTTCCTCCCAAGGGAGGAGCAATGCTTTTCCCTGTCAAACCTCCTGCTCCCTTTCTCCCTCTAACTCCCCAGCATTTTATCCAGATACTTTTTGTTCACCTTGTTCCCCAACCTCCTCTCCGCCCATCTTATTTCTTTATCATCCCTCCTCCTTTCCTCTCCAGCAGGGGTAATTGCCAAATGGGCAATATCTCATGAAAAGTGTTATACGCTGCATTAATTTATTTTGTGAAATCTGTCTCCTTTAAACTGGGGGAAAAAAGGTGGAGGGAAAATATTGTTGTAGACAGACTTGAAATGTTAAGATTTTTAATTAATGTATAATACATTACCTGCGCAGCATCTTTGCAACACATTCTTTTCAATGCAAGCCTTTCTCTGTGCTTGTGACTCCCTACACTGCCCCTGGCAACTGTAGTTAAGAGCTGAGTTCTTCCCCTGAAGTAGAATGTTTGCTTTCCCGCTGGTTTAGGGAAGTCTTCCTGAGAACTCCCACTGAGCAGGAGGAAGCAGAATCACTTAAACACTGGCATACATTTGACCTTGCCTCCAGTCATTTCCTGCTAGCTGGCTGTTGGTGGGAGTAGCAAGCGGATACACATAGCCGTGCACCAAAATTTTCTTTTATTTTAAATTGTACGCACCTTGTTCTTTATGCATATTCTGACCCTGGATTTAAGATAAAGTCTGTTTGAGTCAAATTCATTTTGGTTGAAAAAATAAGAAATTGAGATATAGGGAAGGTGTGTCCACAGATAAGATGCATTCTGACTTTGACTTATTTCCCTCATGATTCCAACACCTTTACACATTATGAAACAATGAATAAAGACAACATCTACTTTCTTTTTCCAAAAGAAATAACAGCATTCTTCATTCCCTGTGATTTACAAATTGATAAGAGCTTGTTGTGAGCAAAGTTAGCATTGCTAGCTATCTTTGACATTTGCTAGCTATTTTGAGCGGCATTTCTGTTACATTTGAAATATATTTAATCTACTTTTTTTGTCATTTACATTTCACTGTCCTGAAGTCCAATTTATTTTGTATCAAAATACTTTAGAGAGCTATATTTTGAAAAAACCTTTGTAACATTACTGACAGAAAAGTGGTATTTATGTTAAGGTTAGGTTAATTTAGAGAGGGTCTGGTAACTCCTGTTATATTAGGCTGATTTAGTGATGGGGTGTGTGAAAAGCAACCTAAAACAGGGGATGATATTCTAGACTTCTTAATTCTGAAATTAAAATGGTACTGAACATTTCCAATAAATGACACAGTATCTTGCCAAACTGGGTGCAAGGGCATTAACAACAGCAAGGTTTTTCTTCATACATAATTATTTACAATACCTATCATGCTCTTAGTCATTAAAATAATTACACATTGACCTTGATTAATAAATAATAATAACATTCCAGATGGTATGACCAATCAAAATCAAATCACAGCATTATCACAAGCTTTAAAGTCTATGAAGTCTATTAGCACTTCTTAAAGTATATAATTATTTGTCTTCAAAGACAATTTTAAGAAAATTAATAGATTCTGAACAAATGAAGAATATGAAGAATGTGATTTTGTTTAATTTTCAAGTTACTGCTTCTAGTACAACCTTGTTTCCAAAAAGTTGGGATGCTGTGTAAAATGCAAACTGAAAAGTGTTATTGTTTTTGGAAAAATACATGCATTTTTGAATTTGATGCCAGCAACATGTTTCAAAAAAAGTTGTGACAGGGGCATGTTTACCACTGTGTTGCATCACCTCTTCTTTTAACAATACTCTGTTAGCGTTTGGGAACTGAGCAGACCAAATGCAGTAGTTCTGAAAGTGAAATGGTTTCCCATTCTTACATGATTTAGGATTTCAGCTGTTCAACACTTTGGGGTCTCCTTTGTCATATTTTTCATTTCATAATGCACCAAATGTTTTCAATGGGTGAAAGGTCTGGACTGCAGGCAGGCCAGTTTAGCACCCCGACTCTTTTACTATGGAGCCATGCTGTTGTAATACGTGTAGAATGTGGTTTGGCTGAAATAAGCAAGGCCTTCCATGAAAAAGACGTCTGGATGGCAGCATATGTTGCTCCAAAACCTGTATATATAGTTCAGTATTTATGGTGCCTTCATAGATACGCAAGTCACCCATGCCATGTGCACTAATGCACCCCCACACCATTACGGATGCTGGCTTTTGAACTGTGCACTAATAACAAGCCTGATGTTCCCTCTCCTCTTTAGTCTGGAGGACACGGCATCCATGATTCCAAAAAATAATTTCAAATTTTGATTCATCAGACCACAGAACAGTTTTCCACTTCGCCTCAGTTGATCTTAAATGAGCTCGGACCCAGAGAAGGCGGTGACATTTCTGGATCTTGTTTAAATATGTTTTTTTCTTTGCATGGTAGAGATTTAACTTGCGTTTGTGGATGCAGCGACGTACTGTTTTCACAGACAATGGTTTTCGGAAGTGTCCCTGAGCCCATGCAGTGATGACCACTACAGAATCGTGTCTGTTTTAAATGCAGTGCTGCCTGAGGGTCCAAAGATCACGGCCATCCAATATTGGTTTTCAGCCTTGCGTACAGAGATTTATCCGGATTCTCTGAATTTTTTAATGATATCATGTACCATAGATGATGACATCCCCATACTTTTTGCAATTTTAGGTTGAGAAACATTATTCTTAAACTGTTGCACTATTAGCCTGTGCAGTCTTACAAAGAGTGGTGATACCCTCCCCATATTTACTTCTGAAAGACTCATCCTCTCTGGGATGCTCTTTTTATACCCAATCATGTTACTGACTTGTTGCCAATTAACCTTATTAGTTGTGAGATATTCCACCAGGTTTTTTTTTTTGCATTACATAACATTTCCAGTCTTTTGTTGCCCCTGTCCCAGCTTTTCTGAAATGTGTTTCTGGCATCAAATTCAAAGTGGGTATATATTTTTCAAGAAACAATAACATTTCTCAGTTTCAACATTTTTTGCACATCATTGCATTCACATTTTGTATAAAAATGTGAGAAAACCAGATACGTCTAACATTTGGCACCTGCCATGTGGAGTCATTTTACATGTTAACAATCTATGAAATGTCCATAGGCATCATGATGGAAACGATTTTGTAAGTAGGCTATATGTAGTTTAAAGGGTAGTTAGTAATATCTAGTAATGTTATGACAGAACAAAAGTGATGGCACACACTTTTCTTTATCTACTAATGTGTTGTCTTGACTGGGAGCTACTATTGTCTGTGTTAGTGTGTATGTGTCTGTGCCCTGAGTCTTCTATACACTCAACAAAACGGCTCATGGAGGATCCTTAAGGGATTCTTCACACTGAGGATGTTAAGGCACCCCAATAACTTCTTTGAAGAAAGCCTTTTTAATGGTTCCTTAAATAACCTTTTGAGATAGAGTTTTAAGGGGGTAAGTTCTTTAAATGGTTCTTTTTGTTCTTTAAAATACAGGTTGACATTTTAACTTTAAAAACTTAGTGGTTTCAGTGTGAAAGATCCTCCAAGAACCTTTTCTTTTTAGAGTGCACATTGTATAGAAAAGCCAAGCAGTTCTGTCCTTACCTGCCTTTCAACTCTTCATTAAAAAATTAAATGCATACATTTTCGTCATTCTTTTCCCAGGAATAGAAATTCTAATAGCTCTAATTATAGCAGGAGAGGAGCCACAGTTAAATGAGGGATAAAATGTACGTCACGTATGCCTTAATAAAAAATAGGAGATTGAATATTGACTGCTTGACAGATCAGGCTCCTCCTCCACTATCAATCCAATGTCCTTCTTCTTGCCCACTAATTGCTATCTTGTCAGCCATTCTCCTAGACCCCATAATTATGACAGCGCTATGATAGATAAAGTATAAAAATAAATGTTTTCATAAAGTTCTAGTCTTTCCCGTTATACAGTAGGTATGCATCTTGTTAGGTGTCTGTTTGTCTTGTTTACTGCATGTTGTTGCACTTCAAAGACAATTCAGTAAGTGAAGGAACAGTGCGGTACTCTTCATCACATTTAACTCTGAAGGACAATGTGCCATCGCTTCAAACGCAGTATGCTAGCCTCTCTGTCTCCACAAAGAGATAGACAGTGATGGAGTGGGTGATGGAATGCAGAAGCCCTTCTGTAGAGAACACGTATTGATTTGGAATGGCGATGGTATTTGGAAGGAGCAGGATTAAAAGGTCACCTTGGTAATGTGGGCGTGGCTGTCAGATATAATGGTGGAAAGGAGAAGACATAATTCTTTGTGTCAAAAGTTATCTGTGGGGACATTCAGCAATGCAACACTACGGTTTTTCTTCCCTTGGTACTCTACTATTCTGATAGCTATACAGGGCTATCTGCTGCACCGTGCGCTTAGTTTGAGAGGGAGGAGCCTATGCGGGCTGTCAATGACTCACTTCAGGATGCACCTGAAATGTCCCCTAATGCACTCTTGTTTTGAAGTGAAACAATCATCTTTTAGGGCACACATACTACATTTAGGGCACACATACACATATTGCACAGATTTAAAAGTGGATTTCTGACATTCATATTTTCTGCAAGCACCTCTGCCCTGAAGGCAGAAAATTATGTGATTGGTTGACTCGATGAGCTCAGCTCCAGTCACCATATTGAAGTTTAAATATAAATGTCTGTGGTTAGGGTAGGCTAGGGAGAGGCACAAACCTAGGTCAAAATTGACACAGATGCTCTCATCCAGTGAAACATAACAGGAAGAGCAACATTTTTCATTCCTATATAAGCTCCTCCTTACAACACGGAGGAAACTAATCACATCATTTCTGCCTTTGGGGCAGAACTGCCTCCTGAACCAGATTCCTGACAGAATAAACTAACCTGCCTGTGGTACCACTGTATGTTGAGCCCCCTGACATTGGTTTAGCACCGATTCATCTACTGCACTCTGGTTACAGCCACAGTAGCTGTAATGCTGACATGATCGTGGGAAATGATGGCGTGTAAGGTGGTGAGCGTGTCATTTTGCACACAGTGTCCAGGTTTCCATGCTAAAAGCTATAGTGTTGAAGTTGATAATGAAGCACTGTCTCTGGAAGACTAGACATTGTGATTGTGCCACTTCTCTACGCTGCTTTATAGTGAGTCATTCCATTTCTCCTCAGACTGAAAAACCATTTGGCATTAAATTGTACACAAGAGGGGGAGCAGATTTCTTTGAAAACAAGACAAAGGCCATATTCAATATGAACTGCTGTTCCTATTTTGAAAGGCTTCAGAGTCAGGGTCAGTGATACTGTTGACATTTCTCAAAGCTGCAGAAAACATCAAAGTGTATGCATCAGACATGAATTTCTTTTTTGCTCAGTATGCTCTCCAGAAATGTTAAGTGTGAGACTATTTTCGAATGTGCGTATATCAATATATAAAAAACAAAAAGACAGGAGCTTGGAGGCTGAAAACAAAAACCTACCCTGAAAAGAAAAAAAAAACAGTCTACAGTCTTTCCAAATCAATCACCATCATTTATTTACAATATATTAAACTGTAATGCAAAATTATTATAACAAGTGGTCATTTTGTTCAATAATGAAAATAAAAGTGAACTATTTTGAAAGCTAGCATGAATCAATACATAAATGTATGTATAAATATTAATGTGTACAGTCAGCAATGTTATGTTCGCTCACATCTTTGCTTTATTTTTGAATGGTTTTAATGATAACTCTGATTTAATGGTAAACGAGATCATTAAACACTTTTGAATTCATTTTGAAACTCATGTTACACATTTTCATTTTCAAATGCATGTTGACTGCATAGAGAATAGGATGACGTGTCAGAGGTGTGTTTATATAAAGCATGTATAACACAAGCGCACCAAACCCTTCCCATCACACAGAGTATCTACAAAATCCTTTGATCCCTACTAGCCAGGTACAGATTGTACACAATTTGGCCTGATCAATTCATTAATGCTACTTCATAAATACTAAAGAGACCGCCAAAGGGTTCAATGTAACACAAAGCGACCGTACAAGTATAGGTCTATATTATCTTCCTGGTTAAACTGCTGCGCTGTTATAAAGGGTATTATTGATTCAGGCCAGAACACAAAGGAATCCTACATGACAAAGAGGCTTCTGGGACACTGAAAAGGATGTCACACTTTAAGTAATTGAACAGAGAGCATTATATCCAGTTTACAGATTCGAACATGCTGGTTGAGGACAGCCAATCATCACCATGTGTTCACCAGTATGGCCAGCCAGAATGAACCTGGGGGTGAAGAAGATATAAGAGAAAGGCAAGCCCCCTTAATGCACGGTGGCCAATATCATTCCCTTTGGAAAGCAGAGCACATCACATGGAGAAAATAAAAGTGAAAAATCATGAGAACATCAACCACACAACGGACAAAAAAAATGCTGAGCCAAAGACTCCCACAACAGCATTTCTTGCAAAGTACTTAGTCAATTCAAGTTTAAATGAAATAAGACGAGGCATTTCATAGGGTAGGCTACGCTCAAGCCACCTGGAAATTCATTTTCTTGATGACCGCACTCTCCAAACAAATGGTTATTCTCTTTCAAACTTGAAAAGAAACGATGAAAACCGAATAAGAAGGGCTTACACTTTCATCACAAAGCAGTTTGCTGCGGTAGCTCTCTCTTGTTTTCTTCCTGTCAGAAAAAAAAAAAACAGATTCTCCCACAAAAAAAAAAGAGGGAGGCAAAAACACAAGCAGATGAGAGTGTCTTCGTTAGGTGTCTGGCACAGCACAGTGCTGCAAGCGGGATCCAAGCACAGCTGTGAGAGCGCCAGCTGTACAACACTTCCATCAATGGCACCTCTCCCAAAGCCAAACTCCGGGCCTTTTACCAGGACTCAGCATAAGCAATAACACCGTGTACAAACATTCCTAAAACAAAGGCTTTTTTTGGTACTTTTCTTCTTGTCACGACTGGTGATGCAGTGATAAAACACGAGAGGACACTTCTACAGTTCTTTGGCTCAGTTACAACCACGCTGATGACAGAGGAAGGAGGAGACCTGCTCCAGCCAAGCAGCAGCTGTCCCCACGCAGCCGGCAGACAAGAGAGACAAGTCCTTATTAATGGCACTGCAGTTCAACTGGAGGAGCCAGATCCAAGATGGAGGCCGAGAGTCACGGGCCCGGGGAAATACATGGAGGAGGTGCACAGTGGAGTGTTGAATGAGAGAAACCATCAGCGTGGTGGCGCTGACGTACTATGGCACCTTAGCCGACCTTAGCAATGCAAGCTGCTTTTTAATAGTATTGTTATAGTAAGTATCATTGTCGCATGGTGCAGGATTAGAAGAACAACTGGGGTGCGTGCGTGCGTGCGTGCGCGCTCGCGTGTGTGTGTGTTCACGTTTTAATGTGAACACAGAACATTAAGCGGACTGGGGTCCTCTCAACATGCAGGACTTTGGTGTGTGTTCACTAGGCTGTCTCAGACGGCTTGTCTTTGTCACTGTTGTCCAGGTAGCTGCCGCGGGTGTAGCGAGAGCGGTGGGACCCCCGAGAGGCACCCCCTTCTTCTTTTTCTTCCTCTTCCTCTTCTTCATCGTCGGATCTGTCCAGGCAGAAACGTCTTCGGCTAGGAGGGCTGGAGGGTGACAGAGAGAGAGTCAGAACCGGAGGAGAGCTACACAGTGTGCATGATCATTAGCAAACATTGATCCAAGTCTCTATTCCTACATGTTATGTTAGAGAACAAACCCATGCTGAAAAACTGGCATAGTGCTGTTCCTCCAGTAGGTCTGCTTTTGGACTTTAGACACAAAAATAATCTTTAACTTATTAGACAACAGAGAAACTGTGATGGATTATGGTTCTGGTTTGTGGTTCAACAAATTGGCTGAGTTGTGGGATCCTGCCAAAAACAGCAGAATGAAGCATCTACCCTGCAGTATACTGGCCTGTCTGGCTTCACTAGTGTGGAATAATCAAATACACTTCAGTTTAGACAAAACACCAGTGAACCTATTATTCACTCTAAAGACCTCTTCCAAACCAAAAATCGTGTTAATGAATCTTGAGTTGAGTAGACTGTGACATTCTCTCAATCAGTCAGTAAATATTGTACCTACAGAACACTGCATGTTTGACGGAATTTTGCATTCAAGCTAAAATGCAAAACAACAGTTAATTACATCTTAAAAGAACTTGCTGCTTGTGTAAATCAATTCACTAGGTCTAATTAAGCCCACAATTAAAGGGATTGGAGGGTTAAATCTTTGGTGGCCCTCTGTCTTTCCGGGGCTATAAATTACACCAACGTTTGGGTGGAGAATTAGCGAGCGGCACTACAGCTACACCCACATGAGCTTTGTCTTGTCCTTGGCTCCAGCCCCCTGCTGCTAGGCTAATCTGCATTGTAATGCATTCACAACATGCTTTCACCCTTGTGCAAAGCAATGTCACAATAAATGCCAATGACGAGATCCGTTCTTGTCAATGGCAGTTACTAAAATTGCTTTCTGATGAGCTGCTTTTGAATTAATGAACTTAATTCCGTCATTGCTTTTACGGATTTAGAACGTAAATAGAAAATAAATATGTGCCGGCAAGTCATGTGGAAGTGTACACTTCTACAGTGTTGGCGATGCAACGTTAAAGTCGGCCACGTTAAAGTACAGCGTCATTCATAACGCCACTGGTGACTGAAGGTTTGGGTTAGATCATGAAGGTGGAGTGGATTTCGGCGGATCAAGCAGAACTCTGAGTGGTTAGCAACATGACACCATGCAGAGGACACGCTCCTACACTCCACACAACACCTACTGCCAGCCTCAGTCACTGTCCGCTCTGTACAGATACTTCATCATCAGGTTGTCCACCTTCTTCTTCCTCTTCTTCTCCTCCTTCTTGTTAGGCAGGGGCTGGCCCTCCTCAGGTGTCCCGGCCTCCCCTTCCCCCTCTGGGCTGGAGGCCGGGCGGCCTGGCGCTCTCTTTACACTCCCCGTGCTTTTATAAGAGATGGTGGACGCCCCCGAGCTGGAGTCGGACACCGAGTCTGACTCTGACTCCGAGGATGAAGAGGAAGACTCCTTCTTGGACTTCTTCTTGGACTTCTTACCCTTCTTCTTGGAACTCCCCTTCCTGCTGCGGCGATCGCCGGAGCTGTCCGACTCCGAACTGTGGCTCCTCCTCTTCTTCTTGCCTTTACTCTTCTTACTGCCGCGGCTCTGACTGCGGCTGGAGGACCTCCTGCAGTCCACGGCCGACGCGGAGCGCCTCAGACTGCTGCTGCTCCGCCTGCCGTCCGCCTCCCTGTCGCCTCTCCCACGGACGCCAAGCACGCTCCTCCTGTCCTCCGTGTCCTCCTCCCTTTTCCCCGCCTCGGCCTCGGAGTCCTCCAGACTGGAGCGTTTGAACGTGATGGGCTTGAAGCTGAGCACCTCGTTGATGGCCTTCTCCAGGTCGGGGTCGAGGTAGTTGCGGTGGCTGACGGTGGCCGGCTTGACGTCCGAGGTGTCGGCGAATCGGTCATCGTTTCCGCAGGAGGAACGGGCGCGCGGCGGCGGCATGGATGCGCTGCGTCCCGTGTAGGAGTGGGGGCTGTAGGCCGAGGACGGCTCGGTGAAGGCCAGGCTGCGCCCGTCATCCAAGTCGTCGAACTCGCTGAGGCGGCAGCTGCGGAAGTCGGACAGGCGGGAGTCGGCGCGGCTCACGGACGGACTGCGGACGGTCGCTCCATATGACCGGTCCAGCCGCTGGGCTGAGGTGCTGCGCCGGCGGCTCAGGGGGCTGGACAGACCTAGGCTCAGGGTGGACCTGGCGTCATCGTCTGGGCTCAGGCCGCGACGCGTGGTGGCGACGGATAGCCTGCCTGGGGCCATTGAGGACACGACGGACTCCTTGTCGAAGTCTCCCCAGCGGCTGTCCATGCCTTTCCTAGCCCTGCTGGTGGCTTCAGTGTAGGCCTGGGAGATGACCGAGCCACGGTCGTCGTTATCACGATCCTGGGACTTCCTCCAGCCGGAACTGACCGAGTGGGAATCATCCTGGGGTGAGGAGCTTTTGGGCTTGGCCTTACGGAAGGAGGAGACAGACTCCTGGGCGTCCTGGTCCTTCTTCAGGGAACTGAACAGGGAGCTGTCATCCCCTTTACCGCCGATGGAGTCTTTGATGTTGGAGCGCATCCTGTAGCTCAGGGAACTCATCACAGACACTGGCCTGCTCTGATCTACCTCTTTCTCTTTGCCCTCTTTGTTAAACTCTTTCCATTCCTTACCCTCTTTCCACTCTTTCCCTTCCTTTGCATCTACATTCGTGGCAAATCTAGAGAGAGAAGGGTGGAGAGGAAGGTGTGGCAGGACAAAGAAATGTTTATGTAGATGGAAAAATTGGAAAAGGAAGAGAGAGAAAGAATGATGAGTTACAAACACAGAAGGAGAGATGAATGATAATAAAAACAGTAAGATAAGGAAGGTTGAATTCATGAGGAAGAAAATAAAGGCAAGTCAACAGAACAATGATTAAAACGTATGTAGGTGTAGATATTGCCTTGGAATCCACAATTTCACAGGAAAACAAAAAAATGATGAGCAAGAAGGACAGAATGAAAGATGTACTGACTGGAGAAAAAACCTCAGACAAAATGTGCAGTCTTGTTCAAATCAATTCCTTTATGCAGAATCAGTCTAAAATGTCTCTAATGAGTTCTGTATTGAACTAGCTTAGTAGGGGGGATATTGATTTGAATTTGATTCTGCAAATGTTACATAGAACTCCAGTCAAGCATCTCATTGTGGTTAAATACGTTGAGTAATTCAGTAAGAGAGCTGGAAAGACACATCCCTTGTGTATGCGTGTGTGTGGGTATGTATTAACCAACACAAAGAAATGAGATCAAAGAGCTGAGGTCACCTGTATGAAGGCAGGGGATCTGCAGGGACACAGTTAAAAGAGATTAAAAAACTCCTTAAAAGTTTTCTGAAGTTTTGAGAAGCTAAAGTGGGGGGTTGTGGGAGAGTTAAAATCTTTTGGTAAGGAGACAAATCTAGGGCAGTCGAAGCTGTCAACTGGCAGACACATCTATTAATCTCCGGGAGAGGGGAGAGAGTGAGTTAGGAAGGGGGAGAGGGGGTTGCAGGGAGCCATGCCAGCTGGCCACCGGGCACATCGATACGTTTGCCAGGGAGACGGCCACCTTTAAAAAGAGCCTAGCATCAAGGATGTGTGACTTTTAAAGACAAAAAGGCCAGAGGAAACACCGGTAATAATCACAACACCTCAATCACACCTAGCCAAGTGTTCCCTCCCAATAGCTTTACGGTCTTATTTTTTAATGCATTTTTAAGGATTATTGGGTACGAAAGGGAGGGGGAGATAAAGTTTTTACTGAAAGAGCCGCTGGCCGGATTTAAACCAAACCAGCAGCAGTACATGTGCGCCAGAGCTTGGACCATTTGTTTAACCTTCAGAACCTTGATGACCAAAGGTCTTGTATGGGGGTTTGGATCCCAAAACCAGTTCAGGCTGCTTCCCAAGTAGTGGGAGTGTGTGTGTGCGTGTGTGTGTGCGCGCGATTGACAGTGGAGACAATAGGAAACAGAAGGAGCCATACTGACCTGGAGCTCTTGAGGCTGCCGTCATCTGAGAGGTTCTTGGCTGAGCCCTTGTTTTTAGACAGCCAGGACTTGACCCCGTCCACACGGTCCTCCACTTCTGAGTCAGAGGAGTCTCCCTCACTGGGTAGAGGGACAAAACATCACATCAGAGGGTAGGAGAAGAGAGAGAAAGACAAGTAGGGAAGAGCTGACAGAGAATGTTGAAGGAGAGCTGAAGATGGGGATATGACAGGGAGAAAGAGCCGTTAGTGAGGCAACAGAGGACAGCCCCGTCATCTAGCTCAGAAGACAACAGAATAGACACATGCACTAGTCTTACAAAACACACCCACACACAGGCACACACACAAACACACAGACACACACAAAAACACACACACACACACACACACACACACACAGAGACACACCCACACACAAACACACATACACAGAGACACACACACAGCCCCACTTGTTGCCTCTGTTAGGTATTTCATCCCTGGGGCCCTGTGGTTAGCTGGCAATGGAGGACAGAATGAAAAATCCAAAGAGAGCTAGATTCCCTAGACTTTAATACAAAGCCACTTGAGGTAAGGCAGAGCACAAGGACAGAGACCAGAAATGGGATAAAGTGGAAACTAAAGAATGGGCACAAAATGGAAGGATTTTCCCTTTTATGTCACTCACTTATCTATTCTTTCCACAACCCCCCAAATTTGTAGTTGGGCTCTTGACAAAATGATTTGGTGCACAGCTTGGGTGCTGAGCTGTTTTCTCTTGAAATTATCATTACGCCGTCAACAGCCTACTGCGAAGCGTGAGGAGAAATGTAGGGCTGTCAGAAATTTGACACGGTTGAAAAGAGCACAACACTCATTAAATGCCATTAGAGCCCAATGCTCATGTGGTGCCGCGAAATTAAGCTGTTACAACTTCATAATAAAGCAGATACATCCAGGGTGGGAGGGTTAAAATCTCCACATCTGCTTTGAAAGCCTCATGTCATGCTGTGGAGTAGAGAGGGAGAAAAGCTTTTTCTTTTCAGCACTTAATCTCCAGCGCCGGGCTCACCACCAAATACAGTAGCTCCAGTGAAATGGTTAGGAGGCAATGAGACCAAAGCCTTCCCTGATCTCAGAAGAAGCTACTCAGTAATGGAGTTGGTCAGAGCACAGGCTACACTGCTCTGTTTTAAATGGTACAATAACTTCAAGCACACTTCTTGTAAACACGGCCGTGTTTAGAAGAAGGGAGGCTGTAATTAACTTTAGGTGGTATGTTTGGCCTATTAGACACCGTGGGGAACATCAATAAAGACTGTTATTGTCACTGAGCGAGTGGCTTGCTGTCTTTGGAACATAGGCCTTGTCAATAAAGGGGTAAACAAAAAGCGAACTGGCCCTGGAAGAAAGGCTCTTCCGCTAGCTAGTCGTATTAGTCCATTCTCCAGCTGTTTACTCATTTACTCTCCTCAGAGATACAAAAAATAAAAATTTTGGGTGTATGTTTTTGTTAGCCTTCCCCAGCTTCTTAAGGCTAGCCTTTTATCCATTCACATATCTAGCAACATACTGCTTTGATATCATGCTCCAGGGAAACAAAGAAACTGATGTTGCTTTGAATAAAGAAATTTTTTTTTTTAAAATATGTTTTTGGATAACGCTTGGATTTTTTCCCCCTTGATCCTGATGATGGATGAGATTACTAGCATTTCCCAGGACAAATAACATTAGATGCTATTTAGAAAATGTCATGTAGAAACCCATGCAAAACATTGTCAAATAAATAACTTTAAGGAGACAATTTTCTAAATCAGAGATTTTTTTTTTTATTATGCAATTTCACGCAAATATAAACCCTAACATCTAAAACTAAAATGCTTAATTTACAAATTAAATAATGTTCCTTATTATCCTTAATGTTTATACTTTGTATTGCAGACTTCACCAGGCATTGTATTCAGAAACTGTGAAAAAAAAACTTTCATATTTCACTGCTTTTAGCGGGCTTGAAGAGCTAGTTTAGGACTGGCATTGTACAACATAACCTTTTCAAGATGTTCTCATGTAAGGTCAAGGTTTTACATGATCTTGAAATGCTTTCTGTTTTTCATTGTCACTCTTCATTTCTGCATTATGATATTTGTGACAACCATCAGTTGCGGATGTGATGGATAATAACGTGTCATTTCTTATCTTTAGAATCAAGCACCTTCATCACATTCCGCGTGTACTTATTCTGGGATGTTTTCTTTAGACTTTTACCAAAAAAGCTGTTGATATTGTGACGTGCTCTTGTTAAGTCCCTGGACGTTTTAGAGTTTGGATGTGGTTGTTTGCTCTTTTTTCTGTCCCCCTCTCTCCATCTCTATGTTTTCACAGGTGTTCCGGTTTGTCCCCCATGACCTGATTACCTCCCATCTGCATCTGCGTGTTATCCAATCAGTCTGTGTCATTGCTTTTAAGTACCCTCCCTGATTTTTGTTGTGGGGGGGTTTGGTTTGTTACCCTTTTGTATTCCATTTCTTTGTTTCATTATTCAATCATAACTTCAAATTTCCCAATGAGATATTTTTGTTTGCCCTGGGGAAAGGGGATTGCATCTGGGGTGTGCAGATAGGCAAGAGGCCCATGGGCATACATGTAACGTCGTGAGTCCTCTGTCTGGAAACACTAGGGTAGTATCTGGGCGGGCCACCATCTGTATTTTTTTGATTAGAGAGAGCTTAGGTGTTCCAATGTCAGTTCAGTT
>JACXGI010016850.1:0-15292 GCA_016801175.1 Esox masquinongy
AATTTTCTGAGATACTGAATTTGGGGTTTTCATTAGTTGTCAGTTATAATCATCAAAATTAAAAGAAATAAACACTTGAAATATATCAGTCTGTGTGGAATGAATGTATACATTATACAAGTGTCACTTTTTGAAAGGGAATTACTGAAATAAATCAACTTTTTGATGATATTCTAATTTTATGACCAGCACCTGTATATGGTGTATTTATTCTATTCTTGTGGGGACCAGACAACTTGATAACCCATATTTCCTATCATCTAAACCTAATCTTAACCCTTCTCATTGTCCTAACTGTGAGGTCCTTGCATTGTTCCTGCTCCAGCCCCTCCCTCTCGTGGTCCTTACCGGCCACCGCTACACACTTCCCAATGTACCTGAACACAGCCCGCAATCCAGATCCCAATCACCAGAATATTGAAAACCTGCTCCTCGTTACCCCTCTCTATATCAGCCTGTTCTCCACCTCCACTCAGTTGTGAGGTATTGTTCGTAGTGGACCTGCCAAGCCTTTGCTTAGCGCTCTTCCTTGTTCTCATTCCCAGCCTGTTGTCCTCTCCTTTTCTTGCCCTGTCCCCGTTAGTCTTGAAGTATAGAGTCCTGCCTCGTGACCTGCCTGCCTGCTCAGTGGATTCTCCTACCTGCTTGCCCCTGCCTGTACTGTCGCCCTCATGGACTGATTACCTGGTTACTGTACCCGCCTGCCTGTCCCGTGGATTATCCTGCCTGACTGTCCCTTCATGTACTGTCGTCTCCGCGGACTGATCTGGATTTTAACATAAACTGTTAAACCAGAAATAGATATTTTCCTTGTGGGGTCTGGTTAAAGACCTTGTCAGAACTAAACTGTCAGGTTTTATTTGTGGGGACTTCTGAAACCTGGATGTAAAGTAAAACGAGGTTAACACACACACACACACACACACACACACACACACACACACACACACACAAAATAGTATTGTGTACATGAAGAATTTGTATATTATTATTGTACCTGTTATTTATTTTTATTTTTTTACAATATTGCAGTGTTGTAAATATATTAAAATGTATCATCTTTGATTTATTATTCCTGTCATTCAGATGATTAAATGCAACATTTGTGTATTTATGTATTATACAGTCATTATACAGTGCCCTCCACTAATATTGGCACCCTGGGAATATATGAGCAAAACCGGCTGTGAATTTTTTTTTTTGCTGTTTATTTTAAAATTATTGAAAATTATAAATATGAAATAAATTAAATAAATAGTCCCCCCCCCGAAATCCTAATCCGTGAAATATAACTAATGTATATACCCATTCGTACTTTACATTGTTTCACTTGGGTATAAAAAAAACTGGCCAAATTCTCATCGTCATCGATCCCTACGAGAAAGACCCGAGAATACAGTGATGATGTGCGACTAAAGGTTGTTGAGCTGCATAAATCCGGGAATGGCTATAAGTAAATACTTTAACTGTTGAAAATGGCCATTTCCACTATCAGGGCAAAAATTAAGAAGTTTAAAGCAACTGGATATGTGCTTCGAAAGACTAGTTCTTGCCCGCCATAAGTCCTGCCTCCCTCTATCAATTTCAGCACCATGACTGTCAGCACTCTGCAGCAAGCAGCATTAAAACACAGCCTCCTAGTGGACAAAGTGTGGACTTCACCAGGAGTCATGTTGATGTTCCATGTCAAAAAACAATTACACTTCTATTTTTCAATTAGCTGTTCGATAATCGTATCTTAGTTTCTTCTTTTATTTCATGAGTAAAGCTACCATACTGACCAAATTAGTCCATTTGGTCGGCCTGATTACATTTTAGAGCTTTTGCAAAAGCTTTTGTAAACACCTACCTCTTTACTCCAACGATCAACAGATCTATGCTGTAGGTGATTGCTGAAATGACATTACGGGTGGGATAAAGCTATGCATTGACTGTTCCTTCTCATTCACAGCAAAACATTTACATATGTCATATCTGTGACATTTTTATTACTTACTGACTGCAATGTATTGAAAAAAATGTATATATTTTTATTAGGGCTGTCAAAGTTAACACGTTCACGCGTGATTAATTTAAAAAAAAATTGTCGCAGTTAACACATTTTAAATTTTTGAGCCTCAGCGCCATCCAGTAAGAGCTTGACCTTAGCTGAAGCTAACAGGATTGCGCTACTATCACACATATATTGTTTAACAGTAACTTTATTGGCGGTAGACTTGACCTGAGCGCTTCCCAGGCATTTTTTTCAATATATCATTGGAGAGTTTGCATTCGTTTTGTGAATCGTGTTTACTCGGCACTAGTTTAACATCAACAGCCTAAAAACGCGTTAGTAGGCTACACATCCGTTTGTGCAATGGATGTGAGGAAATGGGAATATCTCTTCTAGCGTCCCGTACGGTCCAGGTGCAAATGGATAATTCCTTATTTGATTTATTTTTTTTATGTAGATAACGACCAAAACAGTTTGGTTTATAGCGGTTATGTCCCAAAATCCAATGTCAAATTGTTACTCGTTTATTGTGTCGAAGCGAAAAATGAATTAGCACAAAACAAGTTTTTCTGGAAGTGTTTCATTGTTTACATTTCCGATTTTAACTGAGCTGTCACCAACCTGGTGCATTTCCGTATTCTCGTTATTCGTTTTATTCCAAAAACGGAATAATGAGAAAACAAATCGATTTTCATTATATCTGCTTTTTTCTAATAACATTAAGCAGTTTAAAGTTTCGTTTCTGCAAAGAGGGTGGGGTTTCAATGTGAAATGCCTGTCATTGGCCAATTTTAAAGCCAAAACGTAGGTCCGCTTCCTTTCCAAATAGGAGTTTGAACTTCCAGGCACTCATTAGCAAAACGGCTAACCACGAACAATATTACCATTCTGTTCCTAGATCACCGCCTCAAAATTTGGGACTGTGCCATGACTAAAATGAAAATGCCTTCAGCTGGGACTATATTTCCCCTTTACTTTGAATAAATACATACATGGATTTAATGTTTATTCATTCAAATTGCAATGTATGTTTATAGTGATTAAGATCATAGTACTGCTGGCAACATACACCGATCAGCCATAACATTATGACCGCCAACAAGTAGATAACACTGATAATCTCGTTATCTGGGCACCTGTCAGTGGGTGGGTTATATTAGGCAGCAAGAGAACATTCTGTCCTCAAAGTAAACCCATTCGATGTAAATGGACCAATATGATTTCAGCCATAACTGTCCACACAACACAGCTGAACTGAACTGACTGTCAGTTAAACCATTTTAATGATTCAGAGGTATACTGTACACACAATAATCCCAATTAATCATGTAATAGGTTATGTGTAATAACAGTAGATTTCTATGCTAGTGAGTCACACCAAAGATCGGAAGTCACCGCTGGAAAGACAAGACTCTCAGCTTTCAGCAGACACCCTGGATACCCAGATAGGGCCTACCGTTCTCGTATAAGACTGAATTTAATTAAGTACTTCACATTCAGGGAGTTAATGTGTTAAAAGCAGGAAAAATGGGCAAGCGTAAGGATCTGAGCGACTTTGACAAGGGCCAAATTGTGATGGCTAGATGCCTGGGTCAGGGCATCTCCAAAACTGCAGCCCTTGTGGGGTGTTCCCGGTCTGCAGTGGTCAGTACCTATCAAAAGTGGTCCAAGGAAGGGAAAGCGGTGAACCAGAATCAGGGTCATGGGCGGCAAAGGCTCATTGATGCACGTGGGGAGCGAAGGCTGGCCCATCTGGTCTGATCCAACAGACGAGCTACTGTGGCTCAAATTGCTGAAAAAGTTAATGCTGGTACTGATAGAAGGGTGTCAGAACACACACTGCATCGCAGTTTGTTGCGCATGGGGCCGCGTAGCCGCAGACCAGTCAGGGTGCCCATGTTGACCCCTGTCCACTGGCGAAAGCACCTAAAATGGTTCAGGAATGGTTTGAGGACCTCAGCAACTGGTTCAAGGTGTTGACTTGGCCTCCAAATTCCCCAGATCTCAATCCAATTGAGTCTCTCTGGGATGTGCTGGACAAACAAGTCCGATCCATGGAGGCCTCACCTCGCAATTTACAGGACTTAAAGGATCTGCTGCTAACGTCTTGGTGTCAGATACCACAGCACACCTTCAGAGGTCTAGTGGAGTCCATGCCTCGACGGGGCTGTTTTCAGGGCTAAAGGGGGACCTTCACACTATTAGGCAGGTGGTCATAATGTTATGGCTGATTGGTGTATGTTACAAAGTTCAGTGCGACAATGAAACAATTGCTAACTATCATAATTTAATGAGTGTCTCCCCTCAAAGTCTGGTTCCTTTATAGGTTTCTTCCTAGATTCCAACCATAGTAGGGAGTTTTACTGTGCATCAACCATGTTGTTTGCTCTTGGGGTTTAGGCCGGGTGTCTGTAACCAGGTTAAATCCAGGACAGTTAAAACGAGCCCAGGTACAGCAATAGATTTGTCCAAAAAAAATCCTTCCCTTTCAACAGTAATCTGACATGATTGACTTAAGAATTTCAAGAGAAGATTTAATGCAATAGCAGTGATCCATGTGTGTCCATAGCAGACACCTTTTAAGAATCTCGGGATTATACACGAGCAATCAGTCAGATAGAACTAAGCAGGTAAGGGTTGGGGTAATGGTGTGTGAAGGTAATATCACTGCATGCTACAAAGCAACTGCAGTACTGAGCAGAAGCAAATAAAATGATCCCTTTTGCTCACAAATTCAATAGGGCTCAATAGGTAAAGTAGTCCTTTTTAGGAAAATATTTCATTTGGTCTTACTGAGAGGGGAGGGTACTACACATGTCTGCAGTAAAGCACTAGGATATGACCTCAATTGGCAGCATGGATAGTAAATAACCAGTAGGATTTCTTTGTGTTGATATTGGTTGGAAATTTTTAGTTTTAGCTATTAAATCACTTTTATTCAAGTACAGCTGGTAAGACTAAGTAAAGAAAGAGACAATCATCGGAACTTAAATATGTTAAGGCATTACACGTCCACTATTAATAATATAATGTATTTCAAATAAATTGTATTAAGCTGTGTTGAAACCAATGACAAATATTTTTTTTTCTTGGGCCTCCTGGATGAAATAGAAGTTACATATGCAAAATACATGGACAATCTAGACCCGTATTAAAAAGTTAATACGGGTCTAGATCTTCCGAAATTATGCTTGTGTGAGGAGCTGTCATGCAGGCAGGGGAAAGTGAAGATAAAAGTGCTAACTTATAATTAAGGTATGTTTCTGAATATAATATATAACATGGCAGAAATTACCCAAAACCTTGATAAATCAGACAAACATTACAAAAGCGGAAGTTTATTATGTCCCAGTTTTGAGCAAGTCGTCTTTTGGCTACTGTGTTAAGGACACAATTTATAATTCAGTTTAGAGGAAGAATTACTGTAGGGTGAGTTGTCTTGATATGCTTGCATATAAAGTGCACATTAAGATGCAGACCAAATTAAAGAAAGGTTACAAAATAAAGGAAACCCTTAGTAAATGAGTGGAGGACACTAACGAATGCAGATGCTTACATAGATAAATTTTCCTGGCATGGTTTGGGTCCATGTGTCACCAAAGAGCAAAGAGCATTCAGCTTTATTCCATGGTGAAACATTTATATCCTCATGGGAGGGGTCTCTTCCAGGATTACAATGCCCCATTCACAGGGCACAAGGGTTAACTGAATGGTTTGATGAGTGATGAAAATGAAATGTGAAAATAGACATTTAGGAAAATGATGTGAAACACAAGATCTCATCCCAACTGAACACCTATGGGAGATTTTAGATTAACGTGTCACACAGCATTCTCCACCAACATTGTCAAGACACCAAATGAGGGAATATGTTTTGCAAGAATCAATCCACCTAGTAGGGTTAGAGACTTGTAGAACCTATGCAAAGCGCATTGAAGATGTTCCGGCGGCTTGTGGTTGCCCAACACCTGAGACACTTCGAGTTGGTGTTTCCTATCATTGGTCACCTGCCTGTATAATATACAAGTTATCATGACTAATATGTTATTTATATTATGAGGCCAATTTTTTTATGACTTTTTTATTGTCTGGTATGACTGAAAAGGTTTGGGAACCAATGTGGTAAGGTTTAGGGTTAGTAGTAGGACTACTAAAAGTAGGCTTTTTTGGGGAAATCTATTTAGGTGTCCCATTTAGATAGTTAATTTAACAAGTTTGTGTGTCTGTATGTCTGAGTGTGTGTGAAAGTAGGCCTAGAAAGTAATATATTGGTCTTATTCATTTAAATCTCTCAACATACTTTATTTCAACACTGTTGTTGTTGAATGCTGTCCTTGATGGAAAAAGTATACTGTCCTCCTTTCCCGAGCACATGACAACACCAGCATTGCTACATTTCACCTATTCAGAAAGAAGTGACATAAGACAAAAAATATAGGTTACATTGATAGGATTACATTTTAGTGCTAAACATTTAAACCAACATAAATTAAATAATAATTATAAAGAGATCAATGTATTGGATATAAGATATTTCTATTTGGTATTAATTTATTAATAATTCAATGTTTGAATTGATTAGTTACAAGATTGTAGATTATAACTATAAATGAGGTCCAACTCTTATTTTGAAAGGAAGTAGACCTATGTTTTAGCTTTAAAATTGGCCAATGACAGGCATTTCACATTGAACCCAACCCTCTTTGCAGAAACGAAACATTAAACCGCTTAATGGTATTAGAAAAAAGTAGATATAATGAAAATCGATTTGTTTTCTCGTTATTTCGTTTTTGGAATAAAACAAATAACGAGAATATGGAAATGCATCCGGTTGGTGACAGATCCGTTAAAATCAGAAATTTAAACAATGAAACATCTCCAGAAAAACTTGTTTTCTGCTAATTCATTTTTCGTTTCGACACAATAAACGAGAAACAATTTGACATTGGATTTTGGGACATAACCGCTAAAAACCAAACTGTTTTGGTTGTTATCGACATAAAAAATTAATCGAATAAGGAATTATCCATTTGCACCTGGACCCCGCACCCCAGTCTCACTACATCAACCCATCAAACGAGAATGCTAATCCTAGCTCCGTTGCATGAATCCACCTGCTAACACTTTGCTTGTAGAATAGTAAATTGTCATTATTTTATGTTTTTGCTAATCTGAGCTAAGCATTAATGTTTCCACCAAAGCATTTTCTCATAGTGGAATTAGCAAAGGACTGTGCTCTGCATGAATTACAGATGTACCTTGATTTAACATTTTTTTGTTTGCGTGTAACATCTCTAGCCACCATGACTACCTTAGGCTATTGCCTATTCAAGTAGCCTACCTCATGCATTTGGCTGAATTTGGGAAAAATTTAAGAGTTTATGAAGTATTTGGTTGTGGCTAACATCTTTCAGGAAATCTAATGTTTACAGGCACCCATCTGAACCCCATTCTACCCACATTTCAGCCTAAACCTCAAAGGACAATACCTTGACCAGTTTAGGTGTGATTCAATGGGTTAAATGCCTCGCCACCATGTAGCTGTCCAGATATAAGGGGCTGATATGCGTTTTATACAGTAGCCTAACGTAGCAGATACTGTCCTTGGTGCGTTAATCAAGAAAACAATATGGGATTGCAAGATTCCACAGCTCCGGAAAAAATTAAGAGACCACTGCACCTTTTTCTTTCCTTTCCAAAAAAGTTGAAAAGGAAAGTTTTGAGGAACAGAAGCGTTCAATTTCCAGTGGTCTCTTAATTTTAACCCTTCTGTTCCTCACTCAAAACTCAAAACACTGATGTTGACAGTAATGCTGTCAACTTCACAGTGTCCATGATGCACTCCTTAAATTTGAGATATTATGTATAATTCTCTAAGTGAATGATGGTATCCAATGCAGCAGACGCATTAATATACATATGAACAGTGATGATTTCAGACATACAGAATTGTGTTTATATTATGTTACACAGCTGTAACATAATGTTTATGTTACATCAAAAATTCGAATTGTTGATATCAAAAATGCAATTCTTGAGATCAAAAAAGCATACATTTGTGACAGAATCCACTTCAGAATTCATTCGGTTGCTTCTCTCTTCTGTCACATCATCAGTAAACACTAGTGACCCAGTGCTATTAGAAGCCATGCATGTCCATGCCATCACACTGCCTTGACCAGGTTTTGCAGATGATGTGGTATGCTTCGGATCATGAGCCGTTCCAATCCTTCTCCAAACTTTTTTCTTCCCATCATTCTGGTACAGGTTGATCTTAGTTTCATCTATCCAAAGTATGCTGTTCCAGAACTGGGCTGGCTTTTTTAGATGTTTTGTGGCAAAGTCTCATCTGGCCTTTCTATTCTTGAGGCTTTTGAATGGTTTGCTCTTGTGAAGTCTGCACTTTATGGTAGACTTGGATAATGATATGCCTAACTCGTGGAGAGTGTTCTTCACTTGGCTGAATGTTGTGAAGGGGTTTTTCTTTACCATGGAAAGGATCCTACGATCATCCACCACTGTTGTCTTCCGTGGATGTCCAGGCCTTTTTGTGTTGCAGAGCTCACCAGTGCATTCTTTTTTTCTCAGAAAGTACCAAACTGTTGATTTGGCCACTCCTAATGTTCCCAATACACATCTGCAAATCGACCCGCCCAAGCCCATTAAAAATAGCCCAATTTGGGGTATCCTACCCATCTGGCAACACTGCCAATATGAAAAAGTTTCCTCCTACAGCCACATTCGCTGCAGTATTTTGTGGAAAAGGAAATTTGATATATGACAAAAAGATTACCAACAGGCCTTTGTTTATAGCTTGCAATACATGAAAGGGCTCTTGCTGTATCCTGGTGCAACTAAAGAAGTAACGCACAGGTCAGAGGGAATTACTAATTGAAGAATTGAGTAAATAGGGAAGCAGAAAAGGAATGTGAGAAAGGGGTTCTCGTTACAGCCATAAATAATTGGGTCCTAAATTGGGTCCTGTCACATCTCTCATTCTGTTTAAACCATCCTTTATCTAGTCTATCTGGTGATCTGTTTGTTCTTTGTTCTGCAAAGAGAAAGCCCAAGGACTCTGGGAAGGGGGGTGACTCCTATTTAGCCAGGGTCTGAACATCATTCTAGAACCAGTGTGGTGGATCTGAGCCAAAACACTGTTTCCTGCAATTGCTGTATGAATAAAGGTTCAATTTTGAGTATTCAGACTTTTCTCCATAATTTGTGGTAATTTCCACGACAATTTCGCTGGTAGACTATTTAGCTTAAGAGCCAAAATTGTGTTTTACCATACCGACACCCAGAGGCGGTGCGAGATTTTGAGAATGTGGCCGCCTTTTTGATATTTATATTCAGGAAAATCCCTGCAAACATTATATTTCATTTTTATACTGTATTGCTTTTCTTTCCTCTGAGTAGCAGACCTATCTACATTCCTTTTTTTATGTTTTGTTACTTAAGCTAGCTATCTTCCACGGTTCAAAACCTTAGCAAATGAGCTGACAAGCCAATAGCATCCAGCTGCAGCCACACAGACACCGCTAGCTAAAACACCACTGGCTAAAATTCATACATCATTTTCATTTAGTAATTTCATTTAGTAATTTCCCAACTCCGCTGGCTAAAAGTCCTTGTTCATTTGTTTGTGATTTCCTAGCTAGTTTGTGTATTTTTATAGCATTGAACCATAATCCATGTCATGTTTGGATCATAGGAAGTGGTGTTGTATGTGTGTCTGGTAACTTTGTGGAACTTCATTAAACCTATGAAACTGTCTCCTGTTTTTCCGATCAGACATCCTGGTGGTTGCTACCGATCAAACCCTAGCGCCTTAGGTCCTTCATCTGTATTTTATATGCTTTCTAATAATACATTAGCATAGGTATATAGTATTACTCACCCAACTTAGAATGTCTATAGAATAACCTCAAACAGACACAAAACAAACTTTTTTCCATGTTAAGTAATGTTATTGACTGTGAATATTACATTTGCATTACTAGTAGGCCTATTAATTTACTATCAGTATCTGTTGTATAAGTTAGACACCAAGACAGCTTTGTTTCACATGCTTATAACATCCAAACTCAAAATTATTAAAAGCCCATACCAATATTTAGGTTGACAATGATCATATTATTTGCATAGATTTTCCAAAATGATCAGACAAACAATTTCCCGAGCATTCAAGTTCCACACCAAATCAACTCTTAACATGTTTTAATCTGCAGTAACAAGAGATTTGATTTCAATGACAAAAAACGATAAATAAAATAAAACACCTGATCACTTTGGTCACTCTCGGCCCAATCTCCTGCCCCTAAAACTGTCAATCTGGGCACTGTCCAGGAAATGATGGGTCTTTGAAATATCCCTGCAGAACCCCACGCTTCCCGTTTCCAGGGTATCCCACACATTCTTAAAAAAAAAAACTATTGTACTCTGCAAAAAATCAATAAGGCAATAATTTTACTCAAAGCAAACGTAGACCTGTAACTACCTACGTAATTGTCGTTATCAAACAACGTGTAGTTACAGTACAATAGCTAGCTATAGCTACAGTAGAAAACCTGAAATAATGGCCGGCTTTACAAGTGACCTCACCCAGCAACTTGAAAACAATGTTACTAAATAGCTAGCTAATTACCCTGTGGACTCCACATAAAATCAATACAAACACTATTTCTTCTATACAACACTTTCTAGAAAACTCCCCATCTGGCAACACTTGTTACAGCCCCACGGTCACATATTGGTTGATCATACAAATGCATTATGGAATAACAAAGCAAATGTAAATGTTTATCACTTCAATATCAACTAAATAGTATTTAGCAAAAAATTATAATATAATTTTATTCTGCTTGCGATATTTTTTTCACCCTTAAGATAAACTTCTTGAGAGTGCTTCTGATTGATTGCCATGGGTGCCGTGCACCCACTCATCGCAGCCATTTAAGCTCCGCCTCTGGTCAACATTTTCTAGCTGAAACATAATCATAAAAGTCAATTCGTCCGATAGATATTTACACAATTATCAAAATGGCTAGGTGGCTTAAGCCTACACGGAAACTGTTCAGACCTTACTTGAAGTGGGTCTAAAATCCCTTAAGGAAGAAATTAATGGTATATGGACCAGTATACTGAAAGAGATGCTTTTCCAGTTGTGCCACAATGTTTTATGGGTATATAACCTATTCAGTCTGTAGCACCTCTGGTACTAACCTGATTGGGTAGATGAGACACTTACATCACTCTAGGTGATGTAAGTGTAAGTCTCCTATAGGAGAATACACTTGGAATGGATGACTCACGAAGGGAGTAAGTGTTGGGTTAACAGTTGACAATTTTAATGCTTGTCACCATGAATCAACATAAACATTCACAGCATTCACAAACAATACTGTATGTATACCAAAATAAAATAGAGCTCTAAATTAAAATAATAAACAAAAGAATTAGGTCCCTTTTTGAGTTGGGTGTTCCAACTCTATAGCTTCTCTGTATTGAGGAAGAATGTTCAACCTCCAAGAAGAACCTCCATATCCAATACCGTCCACAGATCTGCTGGGCAAGGCTTGCCATCCTTCAGTTCGTCAGTATTTCTGGTACTCAACAAAAAACCAACCTGCACAAATAGTGCAGACTTCTAAGTTATCTGACTCTACTCTGACTACATCAACTTCTTAATCAGAACAAATATAGACTTATATGAATTGAATTGTCATGTATCACAACAATTAATATTATAAGTACAAATAATGAATTATTTATCAATTACCATATGTCATCATATTTCAGTAAACAATGAATTATTTATCTTTTTAAGCCACTTTTCTTAGTAAACATTTCTCTTTTTATGCCTTTTTAATATTTTTAACATGAAAAGTGAATATAATTGTCCTTCACTTCACTGAACAAGTGCATTTTAACAACCAGAATGAGTTAAATCACATTTAAAGTGGATTCATTCTGCTAATCAAGGTGCTTTAGCAGCAACAAAATAAGTGAAATACTCCTTTAAGGTTTCACCACCATGTCTGTATTGCTTTGATAACTAGAACTAGCAATTAGCTTGACGATTAGCTTACATTTAGCACAGTTTAGCACCAACCAACTAGCAATAAGGATTAGCCGCTAGCGTTAGCATCGTAGCTAGCGATTAGTGATAGCTTTAGCAATCTATTTTACACATGAAACAATGGACAATGAACACCAAAGTACAGGAACACATTTGTGAAACATTCACATAACTGCGTTTGGTTTTATAGCAAAAGAATCGGAACCTAAACAGCATTTATCAATTATTTTCTCCTCACAGTGGCTAGCAAACAACATATTATCATGTGCAATGTGCGGCTACTCACCGGAGTTCAAAGACATTTACAACTCGACAGGAATTGTCGAGAAGAAACAGATTCACAGCTCGCGATCTAATAAAAGACCAACTTACCAAAACAATTTAATATGTCTGGATTAATCACTGTTTGGAACTGTTTATGGCATTTTATACCAGGAAATGCTCCGTTCGCTCGTAGCTGCGCATCTGCTAGCTGCTCATCCAGGTGTTTTATTCAAAAGTGACCGCTACAAAAGTGGGACTTCAGGTACCGCTCACTTCTTATTACAATCACACTGTGCCAAGCGCACTCTGCCGGAGAAACCATGTAACTGCATCTCTAAATAACAAGGGTTTAGTAGCCCTATATTTCATATGGGTTACAAGTCTATACATACCTTACTTCAATAATGAAGTAATTTCACAATCTATAGATACCTTTCTTCAATAACAACACTGTAAATACACAGTATAAAGCTGACATGTATTATTTTATTAGTTATGTAATTGAATCATTTCGTTTGCAACTATTAATCAGCATAAAACCGTGTAGCCTACATGTCACTTTTCAAACTTGAAAAGCCAATATTTCACGTGAGACAGAAAGGCTAGATTCGTAGAGAGGGCTTGAATTCACAAGCACTAGACAACAAAACAGAAATGTACCTAAGGCTGCAAAATCACAATGGCTGTAAGTATGCTCAGGGACTTCGTTGGCAGGATACTGCCCAACCAACCACTGACTCCACCAAAATCTGCCCAAACGCTATTTTTACAATACAACTCGATCTGAAAATCGGCCCACCCAAGCCCATTTCTGCACACACACTATCATTTAAAATAACCCAATGGGGCAGGAAACCTCCCCCACTGGCAGCACTGATTAAGCTATGTACCAAGTAGAGTCCAAAACCGCTCTGACCCGACGTCACAATGTAACATCTATCATATGTAACAACAACTTTCGGCCAAACTTCATCGTTCACCGAATATACATTCAAGTGCACAGGTGGTCTTTAGTCATAAACATGGACCCAAATGACAAGAGAGTAAAAAGAGCTTTATGATGCCGTCCTTATTTGGTAAATAGTCCTTATTTGGTAAATAAGGACTATTTTTATGTGTTATCTTAGTCTATCTCAAGGTTTACAATCAGACTAGAGAACGTTATGAATAACAGTATATAACTTGCATTATCAGCTCAATAAAATGTAAGTGTAGGTAGCTAACCATGCAACCGAGACTAACCTCTTTTGAACTTGACAGTTAAATCCACTGGGCACTCGGGAGACAAACCACAGAAGGCCTGTACGTACATTCAGAAGGCCTGTACGTACATCATTATTTGTTGACAAATCATTTGAAACTAAAGTAAATAACAGATTCACCACCCTAAGGCCATAGATTTGTATGTGTCCTCAGTGGGATTCACACCCACAACCTTGGTGTTGATAGTGTGAGCCACAAAAGGCCACTGCATTGCCTATATACTATACAATACTGTGAAATACGGGACCTGAGTGGCATCCACAGTAGTACCACAACTGGTAACTATATAACCAAATAAACCATGGGAACATTGGCAATGTCTTTCAACATGGAGCAGGATAGACAAAAAGGCAGAGGAATAAATCAGAGGCCCTGAACAGGGTCAAAACTACACTGAACAAAATTATGAACGCAACACTTTTTCCCCCCATAGGTTTGACATTGTTTCTGAACTATAATCACCCTTTATGAATTAATGTATAATCAATAGGCACGCGAGTGACAATACAAAGAATCATTATGGTAACAACAATCAATGTATCAGCAATATATAACATGATCAATGACTGTCTAAATAATCAAGTAATAAGAAATGTGTAGGGCCCTAATGGCTCTATTATTTTTATACAAATCTCTGAAGCCTGTGCCACCAATATTTAACAAGGAAAGGATCTTGGAAGGTTGGGAAACAATGGTGGCGGATGGGGAGAAAGATCTGCCCAAGAATTAAAATAAGGGGATGGCCAGGAAGATTGTACAAGATAACACTGTATAAAAATGTGTGTCCCGGGTTGGCCAGATAGTTGTTCCTGCAGGTCAACTTGGCTTTTATGATTGCTCATTAAAAGTCTAATTGAATCCACAAACTCCTGAGTTATTGCATCTTTTGAGTTGTTGCATCCTTTTTGGCAAGAAGATACATTTTTCCACGACAATATAGAGAGGGTAACGAGGAACAGGTGTTCAGTATTCTGGTGACTGGGATCTGGATTGCGGGCTGCGTTCAGGTACATTGGGAAGTGAGTGTGTAGCGGTGGCCGGTAAGGACCACGAGAAGGAGGGGCTAGGGCAGGAACGCTGCGAGGACCTCACATAGACGTGTTAGTGTATGTCTAGACGTGTTAGTGTATGTCTAGACGTGTTTGTGTATGTCTAGACGTGTTAGAGTATGTCTAGACGTGTTAGAGTATGTCTAGACGTGTTTGTGTATGTCTAGACGTGTTAGAGTATGTCTAGACGTGTTAGTGTATGTCTAGACGTGTTAGAGTATGTCTAGACGTGTTAGAGTATGTCTGGACGTGTTTGTGTATGTCTAGACGTGTTTGTGTATGTCTAGACGTGTTAGAGTATGTCTAGACGTGTTTGTGTATGTCTAGACGTGTTAGAGTATGTCTAGACGTGTTAGTGTATGTCTAGACCTGTTAGAGTATGTCTAGACATGTTAGTGTGTGTGTAGATGTGTTAGTGTAAAGTATGTCTAGATGTGTTAGTGTGTATATACAGTGGATATAAAAAGTCTACACACCCCTGTTAAAATGCCAGGTTCTTGTGATGTAAAAGAATGAGACAAAGATAAATCATGTCAGAACTTTTTCCACCTTTAATGTGACCTATAACGTGAACAATTCAATTGAAAAACAAACTGAAATCTTTGAGGGGGAAAAATAAAAAACTCACAATAACCTGGTTGCATA
>JACXGI010016851.1:0-15291 GCA_016801175.1 Esox masquinongy
AAATCCTACTAGAACAGCTGAACTTTATTTGTGATTAATCAGAGTCACTTTAAATGATGGCAGGTGTGTAATGACTTCTATTTAACATGAGTTTGAATGTGATTGGTTAATTCTGAACACAGCCACATCCCCAGTTATGAGAGGGTGTGCACACTTATGCAACCAGGTTATTGTAAGGTTTTTATTTTTCATTTTTCCCCCTCAAAGATTTCAGTTTGTTTTTCAATTGAATTGTTCACATTATAGGTCAAATTAAAAGTGAAAAACGTTCTAACATGATTTATCTTTGTCTCATTCTTTTACGTCACAAAAACCTGGCATTTTAACTGGGGTGTGTAGAATTTTTATATCCACTGTAACTGGACCCATGTTGTTGACACATTCTGTCAGTAGAAACTTATTTCCAGAAGTTACGATGAGTCTTAACAGGGGCTTTTAGGTGCGTTTTGGCAAAGCTGTGTTGAGTTTTTGAACAGCATGGATCCTATTATGTCCAGCCAAAACAAAACATTGCATTCTACATTACTGACCTGAGATCCTTGAAAACACATTTAATTTATTTATTATTTAATGTTTAATGTTTTTTTGTTGAAGATATGAAAACAATGTCAAGATATGCAAACATTTTACAATCTGAAAGTAATTTTTCACAACACCGTATTTGAGAATTATGTTTATCGATTATAGCTCAGCTGTCAACCCAACAGTGCCCTAGAAGAAGATTAGGATGCTGGGAGGGCAACTGGATCTTTGACTTCCTAATGGCTGACTCCAGGTGGTGAAAGAAGGTATCGTATAGCCACCAATGCTCTCACCCTAAACACAGGGGCCCTATAAATGCTAACAATTGACAGGAGCACTAATAATATCCAGTGGACAATATTAGTAAATAATGGTAACAAACGCAAACAAAACAGAAACTGGAAATTCAGCTCGTAAAAATGAAGCAAGTATAAGTGTAATAAGAAATGTCTGTTGAGGAAGTGTATTTGACGAAGAGGCGCGTTTGGCCCCACCAAGTCTCCAACAGACACTTGGTGATGTTAATCAGGGGTCCTGCATAACATTTGCTTCTCTAAAGATCTGGAACACCAGATGTAGACCATCAGCCCTACACTCCTGAGCTCACCTGGAGAGGTGTGAAACTGTGAGTGAACTGGAATGTAACTAAATGCATGATACATTTGTGCTCATAAGTTTGCATACCCTGGCAGAAATTGTGAAATTTTGGCATTGATTTGAAAATATGACTGAACACGCAAAACAACTGTCTTTGATTTAAGGACAGTGATCATATGAAGCCATGTATTATCGCAGTAGTTTGGCTCCTTTTTAAATCATAATGATAACAGAAATCACCCAAATGGCCCTGATCAAAAGTTTATATACCCTTGAATGTTTGGCCTTGTTACAGACACACAAGGTGACACACACAGGTGAAAATGGCAATTAAAGGAATTAAAGAATTTCTCACACCAGTGGCATTTTAAATTGCAATTAGTGTCTGTGTATAGTCGAGGAGTTTGTTAGCTCTCACGTGGATGCACTGAGCAGGCTAGATACTGAGCCATGGGGAGCAGAAAACAAATGTCAAAAGACCTGCGTAACAAGGTAATGGAACTTTATAAAGATGGAAAAGGATATAAAAAAGATATCCAAAGCCTTGCAAATGCCAGTCAGTACTGTTCAATCACTTATTAAGAAGTGGAAAATTCGGGGATCTCTTGATACCAAGCTAAGGTCAGGTAGACCAAGAAAGATTTCAGAAAAAACTGCCAGAAGAATTGTTTGGAATACAAAGAAAAACCCACCGGTAACCTCAGGAGAAATACAGGCTGCTCTGGTTGTTTCAAGGAGCACAATACGACGATACAGAAAGAAGGAAGCCTTTACTGCGCCAATGCCACAAAAAAGTCAGGTTACAATATGTCCGACAACACCTTGACAGGCCTCACAGCTTCTGGCACACTGTAATTTGGAGTGACAAGACCAAAATAGAGCTTTATGGTCACAACAAAGCCTATAGTGAACAGAATACCATCCCCACTGCGAAGCATGTTGGTGGCTCACTGATGATTTGGTGGTGTGTGAGCTCTAAAGGCACAGGGAATCTTGTGAAAATTGATGGCAAGATGAATGCAGCATGTTATCAAAGAAAATGGCAGACAATTTGCATTATTCTGCTCGAAAGCTGCACATGGGACACTCTTTGACTTTCCAGCACAACAATGACCCTAAGCACAAGGCCAAGTTGACCCTCCATTGGTTACAGCAGAAAAAGGTGAATGTTCAGGAGTGGCCATCACAGTCTGACCTTAACATCACTGAGCCACTCTGGGGAGATCTCAAACGTGCGGTTCATGCAAGACGACCAAAGACTTTCCTTGACCTGGAGGCATTTTGTCAAGACGAATGGGCAGCTATACCACCTGCAAGAATTTGGGGCCTCATAGACAATTATTACAAAAGACTGCACACTGTCAATGATGCTAAAGGGGGCAATACACAGTATTAAGAACTAAGGGTACGCAGACTTTTGAACAGGGGTCAGTTCATTTTTTTCTTTGTTGCCATGTTTTGTTTTATGATTGTGCCATTCTTTTATGACCTACAGTTGAATGTGAATCCCATAAAAAATAAAAGACGTGTTTTGCCTGCTCACTCATGTTTTCTTTACAAATGGTACATATATTAACAATTCTCCAAGGGTATGCAAACTTTTGGGCAGAACTGTATCTGTAGTGTTTGGATTTCTTCAGTTCCCCATAAAGGGATGAATAGTCTGATATGCTTTATTGTACTGTACGGGTTATGGATCAAACTCTACTAGAACATTGTAGAAATGTTTGTCCTCGTGGCATGTCTGACAACAACTGGTGGCAACACCCCGTCCATTCGATAATTTTGCTTTGATTAAGTGGGACAGTTCCTGTCCTTTGTGTTCATTGTGTTTGCCAAGGTAAAGTAATGCTAATGACTATTTGGGGGGAGTGTTTTAGATATATCTGATTTTAGGATTAATAGCCATGTCTCCAAAAAGTTATTGGAGTTTGTCATCATTAAAGAGGCGTCCCAACACATTGGGTTGTAGTCATATTTAGAAGTCTGTCGTTAAAAAAACTCATTTTTTTATGTGAATGAGTGTGAAAGTATGCATTATAAAAAGAAAAAAAAAGGGAAAAAGGAGGCGGTGCAGAAATGACGCTATTAATGACAGTATTCAATATTGCATGGAGAAAAAAAAGAAGCTCCCAGCACACCTTTGTGCTATAGTGTGTGTTATGGTATACTTAGGACGTTGAATCGTGTTGGTATGTAACTATGTTTTGTATTGTAACTTCATCACTTGATTGGAATAAATTGTATTACTTTGGAATATAGATAACTAGGCACTCCTTGTTCATCTTCACACTCGAGCTCATAAGGCTACTGATAATCACATACACATATATAAGTCTAAGCGACCAGACTTGGTATCCCTGAGTCTTGGATTTCGAAGCAGTCTGGGTAGGCCCAGGAACACATGCCATTGACTTGTCATCACTGAGTCCTGGGTTTCGAAAGTTTTTGTTTATCCCCAGGAACACATGCCATTTTATTGTACAGTTTGTGTTAAATGACCTACACCTTATGGGCGCTTATGATAACTGATATAAGCACACAGACAAACGTAAGTCGAAGTGACCAGACGTCATCCGAGTTCTGGGTCTCTGAACGGACTGGATGGTCCAGGGACACATGCCATTGTGGGCATCCCAGAGTTCTGGGTCTAGGTGGACCCGGGAGCACATGCCATTGTGGGCATCCCTGAGTTCTAGGTCTCCGGGTGGACCCAGGAACATGTCATTTAAATGTTAGGCTTGTGACGAAAGAAGTAGCTAACCTTTACTAAGGACTTTCAATATATGGTCATTTACAATAACATTTATTTACTAACAATATGGAGTCAGATTATATTTTTATATGTATTTCACTCACTAAGTGTCACTAAGGTTACGTTCCCTTGCACTCATTGCCTAGCTGTCCCATGGTAACCTTCTAAGTGGTAAACCTTTAGAACCACTCTCTCACACCCCTCACAACATAAGCAGCAGCTAGTTAATGACTTTCATTTTTAGTGTTTGGAAATTTACATGCACAAATGAACAAGAGACATTGTGCAAGCTAACATGCATATTTACAGGAAGAGAAGAACAGCGTGTTGTAGCCTACTGTAGCTGTCTTTGTGTTGCCCAGAAACAGGAGACAATATCTGTAAGGACAATGTATCCAAAACTGTTTTTTGACTCAAACGTCAGAAAGTTAACCCTATAATAAACTGTCTCCTTATTACTTCCAGCTCTTGCTGTCTCCTGTGATTTTCACACGACTAACATGACGATGGTCAGATGTTCAGGGTAACTAGGTACGTATGGAATATTAGACAAAAGTCAAACGTCAGTGGACTTGTATGATTGGGCAACATGATAACATGACTGAGTATAAAAAACTATTTAAGTATAACGTTTCTCAACGCAAAATTGCAAAGCGTTTTGCACATCTGTGAAACCATATTCTGCACGTATTACAACAGCATGGCTCCGTAGTAAAAGAATCTGGGTGCTAAACTGGCCTGCCTGCAGTCCAGACCTGTCATCCAATGAAAACATTTGGTGCATTATGAATAAAAAAATACAACAAAGTAGACCACAAACTGTTGAGCAGCTGAAATCCTATATCAAGCAAGAATGAGAAAACATTTCACTTTCAAAACTACAGCAAACTACAGTATTGTTAAAAGAAGAGGTGATGCAACTCAGTGGTAAACATGCCCCTGTCCCAACTTCTTTGAAATATGTTGCAGGCATGCATTTTTCCAAAAACAATAAAATCTCAGTTTCAATATTTCATATGTTGCCTTTGTACAATTTTGAATTCAATAAATGGATGAATGATTTGCACATCATTGTATCCTGTTTTTATTTGCATTTTACACAACGTCACAACTTTTTTGGTGACGTGGTTGTAAAATAGAGTTGTGCCTTGACCATTGGTGGCTGGGACTTGTACTCAGAATTGACTCGGAATAAACCATAGGGGCTCGTGACTTGACTCAACTTGAACTTAACTTTTAGTAATTTGACTACATCACTGCAAGGTTGTACGCAGGAGGCTTTGGCCGCAAGTCTGAATAGATGTTTTGTGACTTATAACAAATGTAAGACATTAATGATGATCTCCTAAATTTAAATTAAAATTTGCCAGAACAGAGAACTCACCATCTTTCTAAATGCTGTTGTCATTCGGTTTTGATTCATAGAATTATCCACCCAATGGTATTGGATGTACAGTAGCAATGCCCAGGTAACTGATTTGTCAGTAGTAGAGGTTCAGCTCTCTCTCGCTTGTGAAATACATTTTTTGATACAAAACTCAAAATACAAAACCTCTCCATTTTGTAAATGTCAAAGGTCAGAGAGCGAGCAGACAAGCATCCACAAGTGTATTTTAGCCTCACAGTTGAATATTTGTTGACATTTGCCCGAATATGTAATAAAAAAGGACACCTTTCCAGGCATGAACTTAGGCTACTCTTTGACATGACTGTAGCTTGCAAGCATGAACCTAAATATACAAGTTTGCAGAATGTAATTACAGATTTGATTATCATATAGTCATTAGGCATACAACCACCGCCTTCAAAATACAACCACAAATATTGACATACTGTAAAAGTCTACAGACCTTTGACTTGTTTAACATTCTTTAGGTAAGCTTAATAGAAAACCAATTGTTACCTATAATTTAGAAACTACATAAAGAACTATAGAAAACAAAGAAAAAGTTACAACATTACTTAATGTATTGAAAACCATCCAGTGGTTATTTCTGAATATCCCAAAACAGCCTACATGGAAAAGGTAAGAGTCCTGGCAAAGTGGCGCCAGGTAAACAATCCAACGCTTAGGGTTGCTGGAGAGTTGCTTAATGTTCCTTGCAAATCGTGAAAATCGCTGAGAACCTGAAATTGTCCATCCAGCAATGTGGTAAAGAAGGCGCAATTGCCTGGCTTTAAAAATTTGGCATGCCGTAAAAGAATCATCACAAATTTCTGCTGAACTTTGCATCACATACTCTCAGGTTCCATCAACGTCTGGTAGGGCAATTACACTGGCCATGATCGTATGACTTTTCGGATTATGGAGAGGTAAGCCAAACTCTTAGACATTTACTCCACATGTAGACACAGAAAGGCCACCAGCATCATGGACCTCAGCCATCTTTGCCGTGGACTGTTCCTGCTTTTACCAGCAAGCAGATCAAGGTGATTCAGGAGCATCAAAACCAGAAAAGGGAATGTGAAAAATGCCTATGTACACTGCACCCTGATCTGAACCGTAAACATTTTGCATGCTTACATACAATTTCACACTCCAGCTTGTTGATCGCACTCGCCATGCACACACTCTATCACACATACTCTCCAAGGAAAAACATAGTATCTCACACTCGCACACTCAACGCACACACATTAACCCATACAAAAGGTAAAAAAAAAGAATACATACACTTAGTGGCCAATTTATTAGGTACACCTGCTTGTTAACGCAGATAGGCAAACAGTGAATCATGTGACTGCAAATCAGTATATTAAGCCAGCACACATAGTCAAGAGGTTTAGTTGTTGTTTTGACCAAACATTAAAATGAGAAAGACAAGTGATGTAAGCAACTTTACCGTGGGATGATTGTTGGTGCCAAACATGGTGGTTCCAGCATATCAGAAACAGCTGACCTCCTGAGACTGGTTTACTGGAACCAGTTCATTGGAACTGCTTCATTGACATTAATGTGCAAAAGTCTTAGGCACCTGAAAGACGAACTAAGGCCATTTATTTAGCTAGTAAGTGTTTTACTTAAAAACACAAAAACAATATGTATATATAATATATATAAATATTGAATATAATATATATTATTATTTTCTTACAAACAAACACAATTCAAATAAATGACTTTGGTTCAACTTTCAGATGCCTAAGACTTTTGCACAGCACTATATTTTCAGTAATGATGCTACTACTGTCATTAATATGCTATTTCAAATTTCTTTAATATGCGGTACCCATCTTTCACGGAAAATTCTAAACAGCTTGAGATGCACAGTAACGTAATAGGAGTCAGTATATATTTATTTTATTATTTTTGGACGATGCAAGGAGTTGCTAAACTAGAGTTTTTCACCAATTAGCTTTAGCTTACTTGATTACTTGAGTGCTGGTAGGTGTGGACATGCTCTGTGACATCACCTGTAACATACCACTTAATCAAGCATTTTTTCCTACCATCATTGAAAACTTTGTTTTGGACCATGAAAATTATCCTATTTAAATGTTTTGTTCAAAACAGTAGAATGGATGTTGCAGTGCTCTTTCTAAATGATTCTGACTTATATCAGTGCCACCAGACTGGAGCAGTTGCTCTTTAAGTTATGTACAGTGCTATATTGTCCTGTGTTGGTCACTTGGGCATGTCAGATTTTGTAGCCCTGAGAGAGAGGAAGAGGGAATGAAGGAGAGAGATACGGGTTGGGAACTGATAACACTAAACAATGGCAAGCCAGCTACAGAGCAACCTTGGCCGGGTTGGGGATATATCACACTAGTGCATTCAGGGACCTTCTTCAGACAAGTGATTGATTGTAACACAACCCCCCCAACACACACACACACATACACACACACAAACACCAACACCAACACAAATGTTGCTGCTATTTGGCTGTTTGTGTGAGAAAAACAGAGACTGTACTATAATGTAACATTCAGAATGCCTTTAGCCTACTTAAAATTGTAGATTTGTTTATTCTATTTATATTTTGACTTGTTTATTTTTCAATTTGCATTGGTAATGTAAATTAATGTTGGGGGAGGGTTAGAAAAAGTGAGATAAAAGGAGACAGTACAGTAGGGAGAAAGAGAAATGGCAAGCCTGGGAAAAGTTTTTTTTTTCTTCAGTATGTAAATTCTAATTCCAGATCACAGTTTTATGGTAGGTGTCTTTGCAAGAAATGTTCACAATCATTTGGAGTGGCTAACCTTAGACACGGAAGTTTAGGTTTTCATTGCAATGACTAATAGGGCCTCATAGTTTTGCCCTTTTCAGTGGGGTCTGCCCTCAGCAGCTAAACACACAAGCCCTCCTCTGTAGCTGCCACTGACGTCAGCCATCACCTAGCAACAGACTTTTTGTGTAAAAGTGGCAGTGCTGACACTGTTTTCAATTGCGAG
The DNA here is from genome assembly GCA_016801175.1 of Esox masquinongy. Taxonomy (NCBI): domain Eukaryota; kingdom Metazoa; phylum Chordata; class Actinopteri; order Esociformes; family Esocidae; genus Esox; species Esox masquinongy. The sequence goes on from JACXGI010016851.1 coordinate 8,270, forward strand.
ACAGAGAGAGAGAGAGAGCGAGAGATAGAAACAGGGAGCCTTTTAAGGAACAAAAAGTGTAAGCAAAACAATAAAAAGTCACAAATAAGACAACAGTAATTAGGATGGAATATTAATTTAAATAATATTTACATGATATGTAAATACACTTCTGTACACATTTGCAATGGGCAACGTGTCATACAAACAAAGTTTGGAAATACATAGGAAACAGGCATGTAACTCTCTACCTTGTCAATAATGATCTGCTGCTTTGGACAACAGGGCAAGGTAATAGGCTCATTTAGATCTTCATCTTTATAGTTATTTTAATGACCCTAAGTTTGATGTCAATAGAACAACAAATGACTATTCACATGGATAACTAAAGCAATTATAAAAAATAAAAAATGCCTGAAACTGCATTTTTTTCAGGCTGTTTGCTTTGCCAGACAGCAAGCCAGGTACCAAGCTCAAGCAAGATATCCCAAATGAAATGCACAAAAAATTATATAATTAATATTTTTCTATTTGACAACCAAATAAAAAAAAACAGGGTTCCATAGCTAGCGTTTTGTTGACAAATGGGCTGCATTTCTTAGCGAAGTTTGGCAGTCATGAAAAGTAGCAGGCTTTCCAAGCCAGTCAAACTTCCTATTGAAAAAAAGCAAATAGGGTTAGGGATGCTGAACCAGAGCAGAACACAACGTTGAGTAGGTTCCACCAAATGCTACCTAACTACGCACTGGTACAGAGTAACTAGCTAGCTAACATGAGTATTAACAAAGTAGCAGATGTCTCCTCCCGCCAGCTGCTGCTATGTGCTTATGTCAATAACTCAGTGTCCTTTGACCCTCTATGTCACTGCTCATGTGTCTACAATAAACACATGGCGACGCAGTGTATTAATTCTAGTCAGTAGCAAGTGTCTCACGTTACCTTGGAAGGTGACAGTCAACAATTTAGAAGTTAATTTGTTAATATTATAAATATAAAAAAAATTTGTGAATGGGTTTTATTAAACATTTAGTAGTAATTTGAATAGGCCCTAATTATCTGATCTCACTTATCCACCACTCCTCTCAAACACGCATGTCTGTGCTTCCTCCCTCCTTCCTCCCTCTCTTACCCAGCTACCGCACTGAACAAACAGCTTTTTACCCCGCCTTTTCTTTTCATACTGGATGCATGCAAGGTTCAACAACCTCCTTGTGGACCTAAAAGCTACTAGGCCACCTTAAATGTTTGTACTATTTGAGATGAACCAAGCAGAAAAACTCTTGTACTCTTGAAACAAATGAGAGGTGCTGATTGCGAGGCTTATACAGTTACAGTATAGTTACAATATGCTGCCCCTGGGTTGAGGAGAACAGGCTCTCCAAATAAACAAACTCCACATAGCCCCAGAGAGAGTATCATCTTATCTCTCTTAAATATAACCGTTAACGCCTACTGCTCATCACCCATCGAACAGTCAGGACCTTCATTCTGGCGGTTGCACACACGCACACATGCACATGCACAGAAGAACATTACATCAGGGCTTATGGGAATTATATTCAATAGGAACTTAATCTGCCATGTCATCTCACTTCTATAATAACATTCTTCACACATTTAAAAAATTAAATCATCTTTAAAACATTTACACTAATAAACAAGGTAAAATATAGATATAAAGCTATTTCTGAGCATGATTTGGAGGACAATTCCTTTTTCTATTAGCAACAGTCATTGGTCTAAGTCTTGGCAGACCTATCATGAAAACTAAAGAGCTGCAAGCTAATTGCTGGTGATCATGACGCAAACTGTTTCCAAGGTAACTTGAATTTTGGAGTACCCGCTCCAGCATTTCCTCATCTGTTTGCACTCACACCAGCAGGCTGACAATGCAGTCGCTGCATCCTGTTTCACTCTGCAGTCTGCCAAACACACAGAACACATCGCTAAGCTTGCGCCCTCACTGCTGTTAACCCCTTTATTCAACAAGACCTGATACTTGCTGCCAAGTGGAAAATTAACATCAAACAGCTGACAGATATTACAGGATTTAAACTTACAAAATATATATTTTATAATATATATATATTTTATAATATATATATACTCATGCGTTATGCTAATAATGCTTGAAATGTGTATTTGCTTTTACCTAATATAGGTTTTTTTTGCAGTATTTGAGCTGAAATACAATAACATAACAACCAAACATTAGTTTAGTTAATGTTTTTATTGAATACAGGACACTCACTATGTCAGGGCATTGTATACTTTAAGTATTATAAATCTTATAGTGAAAAACTAAAACATTACCTGGGCATCAATCAATAAGTTAAAATAACATGTTAACAAATGTTACTGTCAGGATTACAGCTTGCACACTGGGATCTGAATGTTAAGGATATTATATCGGCCAGTTAAGAATCAAGCTGTGTAAAGTATACAGTATGTGTTTAGAACTGTTAATATTTGACAGATCGGTTTCTATATGATTATAGGAAACTTTCAGCACATGTAACTGGCAGGCCTATGTATGTCTGCTGCCACTATTGGAGAGCAAGTAGGTAAGATGTTTGAACTAGGCCATGCCTTCTGTGTGTGAGTGTTTTAATAGTAGTTCAAAATATTTGTCGGTCACCTATTCAGTGTAAATTGCTGACACTGTAACTAATTTAATATACCAGAGGGATAACGAAGCAAAAAAAGATTTGACAAAGCATCTCTATATTCAGACTATTACTAAGTGGACTGGACAACAGATTCTGGAGAGACTGAGAGGATAAGCAGAGCAGTGCAGTTTGGTTTAGCAGGGGGAAGGACGCATGAAAAACAGCACACAGCCTACATCAGCTGGTGAGCTGTGGGACAGAAAGCAATTCTTTATAACTAACCAGTCACACCAGCATTTCTCATTGCCTGTTTTAGAACTGCAACCTGTTTTATGACATCATCAAAAATATTATCATTATATATTATAACTATGTTTCAGTCCCTTGATAGTAGTTGGTCTTAAAATTTTGTCTCAATAAACCCCCCACCTTCCACTTAACATTTCATTGGTTTTAAGCAGCTAGGTCTCCCTCTTCTCAGAGAAAATGTCTTGATTGTAGCCCTGTGTTCCAAAGATATGACCCATAATACCATTGCAATTTTTTCCGTGATACCATGTAGTGGCAGGACACATTTTACAATCATAAATCATATCTTGGACCATTCTAACATAGAATGCTTGCACATAACACCAATAACCGTTTACGCATGCTACACCATCAGTCAGCCATGTCACCTAATTATCTAGATAATTCCACCAAGAGGCCTATTCTGTATATGCAAACATTTGGTGTCATAGAAAGAAAAGAGCTAGTAGACGTACTGAGTAAATTGCCAATACCCTATATCTGACCGGGGAAATTACTTTAAGTTATTGTATTTACATGATCAGATATTTTTATATGCTTAAGTGCTTGTCATACTGCTGCTGTGATGAGACTGTCGCCCAGTCAGTGTTTTCGATTTATTATCCTTAATGTTAGTAAGTATCAGGTCCTCTCTTGGCTAACCTGAGATCACACATTTAAATACAGTTGTAGGAATCACAGACAGAAACTTGTTTTTTTATACTATATAGGTCTAAGTCAAGCATCCATGTAGGAAAAACAATATCAAATTGTAGGAATATCAAATTGTTTTTCCATGTAGGAAAAACAATCTCAAATTGTAATTAAGATCTTAAGCCAATCATCTTATGTTATATTATATCAAAGATCAAAGATAGTTTGATTATATTTAGGCTAAATACCAATACTTTACTTTATTATTAAATTATTGTCTTTATAGATGTAAATATCAGGATAAAATATTAATTAAAATCGAAATAATGCTTTTGGATCTATACCATAAATTACCAACATGTGAAAATGTCAGTTTTTTTAAGAATACATGTCAAAAAACAAATAATAATGCTAAATAATTTATTTTATGACTAATTTAAACAGTTCTACAATGTTTTCAAATAGCCTATTTATCTATGTGCATTTTCCTCTGTGCACCTTCTGATAGTGGAAGGCATTCTCTTCTCTTCTCATCACAGCTAGAAGCAGTCACTAAATTCTACAGGGCGATTAGTAAAACGTGGCTTTTTTTGCAGTGACTCTCGTACGTCACTAGTTAGTGACGTCAATGTTATATCATTCCACATGGCTTTACAGCAAGATAACGTGACAGCTGAGAGGTACTCTGCTTTTTCCCCGCCTTGCTCTCCCTTGCTCCTCCCCTCCCTCCCTCCCTTGCTCTCTCTCTCTCTCATAAGCTTTCTCTATGTAGCTGGCTGCTCTGTCCTCATATGTATCGAAGTTAGTTAAAAGCATTATTTTCCCTACCTTGCCTCCCAAAACACCCGAGAATACTAACTTCACACATACAGGGAACCATCTATGGTTGACCAGGTTTAAACCAGACTTTACTCTCTCCATACGATCATTGAACACAGCAACTGTTCTAATAGGCCATTTTAGAATGTTACAGTGAAATGCCATTCTTCATACTGAAAATACAAACTATGCATTGTTATTCACATACTATGCAAAAAATGGTGACTAATAACATTATATACAAATGGTAGCCTAGTTTTGACACCTGGACCTGAATTGCAGAGGTTCTGGTTAACATATGCCCTGGTTAATAACATACAGGAGTAGCACTCCTAGCAGTAACTAACTGGGATTGTAATACATAAACAAATGATTTTATTACTTATGACTTGTCTCGTTAAAAGCTGTGAGTGCTGATACAACTGCTGATATAATCTTTAGACCAAAATATCTTGAGTTTCCCAAAGCTTCTGCACATGTACATTTTCTAATCATACTCGTAGACAATGGACCACAGATAATAATGGCCATGGTAATGCACATAGGTATAAAATAACAAATATATTACAGCATTGTATAGTGTGAAATATGTAACTATGTAACAATTACATCAGAGTGCGAATTATACAATGACAATCGGGGGGGGGTCAACTTTTTCTCCAGTGCATAAAGGGAACCCAGTACAGCGCAGGCGTATGCTTCAGTGAACTGAAGTCCTACAATCCTTACAGTATCTTGCTTGTTTAACGTAATGTCTGCAGATGATGATAAATCCAATCAATTACACCAGCTCATGTGGCACAAACCACACAACAACCTTTGTAGTCGGGGGTCACCAACAAAGTATCGTAGTGCAAAACTGGCAGCAAGTCAGACCCACACACACTACAACAGTAGACCATCATTTCTGCTCACAGACCCACACAATACCAGAACCAAAGACACTATCAACATGCCAAAGAGGAAGGCAGATGTGTTACTACCATACAGCATCTAGGCCGGTGCCTGCAAATGAATGTTTCAGTCTTCAAAGTAGCCTAATGCCAAAGATTCTATGAAATCAGTCTTACCTTAAAAAATTTACCACAGAGGTTTGGATTGACTCTTCTGGGTTGAAATGCCAAGCCATAGGCACACAGCGAGTCAGAAAATACCCAAATGAGGGGAAATCTTTGACAGATTTGACAGAAGTAACGTCCGCTTTTGTCGACCATGACCCATAGCAATACTCAGGAACACTTTATCAATTTTCATTCATTACATTACATCAAGATATAATCAAATATTTACAAAAATGTGAGGGGTGTACTCACTTCTGTGAGATACTGTATATCCAGGCATTGTATAATGTACAATTACAGAAAGATAATATATTTATATTATTATCATACAATTTAAAAATGTTCTATTCAGTGTGCTTATTTTTGTGACTCTTTTGTTAGTAGAACAAGATAACTAATGTATGATTTTGTATGATTCTGCATTTGTTGAAATTAGACAAAGAAATATGAGATGTAAGACTCCTGATCTCACTTGGGAGTTAGCAACATTGTTTGCATAATAACCTTTCATCTAAATTTGTTTTACTTTATAGGGGACAAGCATTTAAATCTTTCTGAATTAGGTGTTATTTAGAAATAGTCTACAGTGTTGTTTTAATGGTGTACAGTTAACAAATGTTTCATGGTGATACCTAACAAGAACCTGAAAACACATTTGATGCTCTAAGTCAATAGCAACGCTTATATTGCATCAGGAGACCACCTTTTTTCCACAGCTACTCCGTCCTTTAAATTCTATCCTCCAAATATGTCTGACGTATGCTGTTTAACGGGCAGAGAAAAAGCAGACTAAAAGGGCAGGACAGCAAGAGGGGTGTCATGAGAAGGATTTCATGGAGCACAGTGTTGATCTATAAGGGGATATTTTGAGAAGGACACTAAACGAAGGTCCCTTGAAGGGGATTGAGTTTTCTTAGTCAGGGGACAGCGTTGACACTCAATACTCCATCCAGATGATGAAGAGAGCAATAGTATCACAATTTGTTGCACAGTTACAGTGGATATAAAAAGTCTACACACCCTGTTAAAATGCCAGGTTCTTGTGATGTAAAAGAATGAGACAAAGATAAATCATGTCAGAACTTTTTCCACCTTTAATGTGACCTATAACATGAACAATTCAATTGAAAAACAAACTGAAATCTTTGAGGGGGAAAAATAAAAAATACAAAACTCACAATAACCTGGTTGCATAAGTGTGCACACCCTTAAACTAATACTTTGTTGAAGCACCTTTTGATTTTATTACAGCACTCAGTCTTTTTGGGTAGGAGTCTATTAGCATGGCACATCTTGACGTGGCAATATTTGCCCACTCTTCTTTGCAAAAGTGCTCCAAATCTGTCAGATTGAGAGGACCTCCTGTGCACAGCCCTCTTCAGATCACCCCACAGATGTTCAATTGGATTCAGGTCTGGCTGGGCCATTCCAAAACGTTAATCTTCTTCTGGTGAAGCCATGCTTTTGTGGATTTGGATGTGTGCTTTGGGTCATTGTCGTGCTGAAAGGTGAACTTCATCTTCAGCTTTCTAACGGACGCCTGAAGGTTTTGTGCCAAAATTGCCTGGTATTTGGAACTGTTCATAATTCCCTCCACCCTGACTAAGGCCCC
>JACXGI010016852.1:0-15316 GCA_016801175.1 Esox masquinongy
GGGGTGGGGTGTGGTGTGAGGGGTTGCTGCTGACGGCTGGGGTCTGTCTGATGGGAGTCTGTCCAGAGCCGACCGCCGAGCCACGGACCATGTCCCATACTGAAGCTCCTAACGCAGGGAGGTTGCCGAGTGGACAGCTCCAAGCCCCCAGACCGCAGGTCTCCCAGGACAACTGGCAGCAGGCGGGGAAAGAGCTGATGCAGGTTGAGCTGATGGGGGTTAAGTTGATGGGGGTTGAGCTGATGGGGGTTGAGCTGATGGGGGTTGAGCTGATGGGGGTTGAGCTGATGGGGGCTGGAGGTAAGGACACTACAAGGTCACGGTGACCTCCCAAACACAGTGGGTCTGACATGAGTGCCGGTCGTTAATGTCGGCTTCGTGTCTGTCCCTCGATGTGTCTGTCTGCTTGTCTGTCTGACTACCTGTCTGGTTGTCTTTCTGACTGTTCATCTGTCTGTACGTAACGCCAGATACCGATCTCACCGGTCCGGACCCTGACCAAACCAGACCGGTGTACAGGCGGACAGCCCTCTTCATGTCCCCCTGGTTGGTGCAGCAGTAAAACACACTGACCAAATGCTAATGGTAACCAGACTGTCCCAGAGCCCACTGCTAATACCCAAGGTCAGCCGCAGAAGGAAAACGTCCCTGTGAGGTTAGGCCCTGTGTAATTATTTGTATTGACTGTGGCTGGGGAGACAGCATGAGTGGAGCACTGACAAAGTCATGCACAACACCAGTCTCAGAGGACAGGGGCCAAGACAACGTCTAAGCCCCAGTCGTTTAGGGCCCAAGTACCCCAGGAGGCCCCCCCCAATACTGAACAGGGGACATGGGATGCCTTGCCGAGGACGGATCCAGGATCTGGCGACAACATGCTGCCCTATTTTACATGCTGCGAAAACAAGCACGATAGGTTTGTCTGCATAATGCTGGTGAACGATGTAGTTATTATGACTTTCTACGCTTATAGAGGCACATACAGAAGCAATTAGTGTTAAAAGTCTTGGACAAGGTGTTTTCACCTTGCCCGCTCAGGGCTCACACCAGCAGCCTTTCGGTCGCTAGCCAGATGCGCTAACCACTAGGCTACCTCAACCCCCATTCCCATCGAAACATGGAACGATAGAGAGGCAACCGGTCATTATGATATGAAGTTCTGAGACATGCGGGTCCCACGTAGCCCAATGTGGGTCCCACATAGCCCAATGTGGCATCTCACAATAGCTGCTCCCCAAGTGACATTTCAGCAGGACTCAACTGACACTGTCTTTTGGGAAGCCTACAACGGTAGCGTGGTTATACTCACAGAGTCCGCAGCTTGGGCATGTGGTTGAAGCTGGACAGAGGGATGAGGGTGATGTTATTGTTGTTGAGCGTGCTGCAAAAAAACAGAGAGAGAGAGCACATTTAAAAGAAATACTCACAATCCACATCGACACTCATTACTCTACCCGAGCACAACCAACCACAGAAGAAGAAACCACTCTGAGAGAAGGAAGAGCAGGAAAGAAACAAACTGAGTGAATCAAATGACTGAAGACAAAACAGTAATGGACGAAGTTGGGCGCATGTGAATGAACGGGAGACAGATGTACAGCAGTGTGAGAGGGTTACGGTGTTGCCCTCCTCTCTCTCTCAGCAGGGGTGGCCTCCCTGATATTGTTCCACTGGCTTCATTTAGTTTGTAGTGAATAAACCCCAGCGCTTCTGGTTTGTTTAAAACACACACGGATGACTGTCAAAGTACTGAATAACAGGATAATGCTTGTTTGTCTCCAGCAACTTGTCATCCATACCATACTATACTTCATTCACCATCATCCATACCAAACTATACTTAATTCACCGTCATCCATGCCATACTATATTTCATTCACCGTCATCCATACCATACTATACTTCGTTGACCGTCATCCATACCATGCTATACTTCATTCACTGTCATCCATACCATACTATACTTCGTTCACCGTCATCCATCCATAACATACTTCATTCACAGTCATCCATCCATAACATACTATACTTCATTTTGAGCTGTGTGGGTTGTGGGCCCTAAGATGCTGCTGGCATGTGTCCACAACAGCGTGTAATAGGCTTTAGCACATTGATGATATTGTCAGCAGCATGCGGAGGAAGGCAGAGAAGGACAGGAGGAGGCAACAGTAATTGCGGACGGCAATCCTCTTCCCTTCCTCTCCGTTCAGCAACACTAACTGTGATTAGTGCTGCTTAACTGATTTAATCTTGTAATCTGGCCATGCTACCCCGCTGTCACTACCTAACCCCTCCACCACTCCCACCACCACCACCACCTCTCTGGGAAGACCAAACGTCCACTAGTTATTTCTCCATTTAGGACTTTAATGTTTCCTGCCTGACGCTAGTAGCTAGAAACAAAAAGTGCTGAATCCTGTGTGTACGATGACAAACCTAGTGAAGCAGAAGGAGAGGTTCATTTTACAGCGTTCAGTGGCCCTACTGTACTATTACTGGTAATGAGGGGTTTTTGTGAGAGACTCAGCTCCTCGGAGTGGAGTGGACGGACCGACCCGGCTAGTTTTACAGTTCACGCATGTTTAAGGAAAGTGGTGGCAGTGCCGGGGCCAGTGTTGTGATGCCATGTTGAAACACTTCAGCGACGGCTGGGGCCGGGGTCGGGGCTGGTGTTGTGATGCCATGTTGAAACCGTTCAGCGATGGCCGTGGATGAACTCTCACTGAAACTGTACACTGAATAACCCCACAAAGGAAAAAAAAAACAGGAAGATGGACCACAACACAGTGGCTTCAATATATCTGTGATCTGATTTAGAATTTGACCAGTGGAAAATCCCCATCTCGGGAATGGCAAGGCTCACAAAAAAACCCAGGATGCATAAAAAAACCTCCCTTAAAATGAAGCATACTTGCGGAATTTTAAATGATGTTTTAATATTTATTTTGGAAGAAATCAGCAGCGGGAACACTTTATTAACAATGAGTGAGGAAAAAGCAAGAAAATGGCAAGGAAAATTATTGTTTTTCCACAATAAAATGATATACAGGGTGGAATCACCCTTGTCAGTGCTGACCAAATCGGCACTTGTAGTGAGGAGAGTAACTCTATCCGGCTTGTCAAGGCCACTGTGGCTCTGATGAGCCTCTGGCTTAGAACTTCTGCTGGGTCTCAGCCACAGTGGAGAGAGGGAGGGTGGGAAGAAGAGACCGAGACAGACAGAGAGAGAAAACATAATGAAAGGGACACAGAAGAGAGACAGCATGGGGGGGATGAGGGAGCACTGCCCCGGTAAACGTGGTAATACTGAACCACCCCCCCAATCATGGAATGAGGGATGCACGGAAGCTGGGGAAAACAAAGACAAAGAAGACGATATAGTGTGATTCTATCATTCACAGTGAGGATGAGAAAAGGGAAGTATGGTGTGGGATAAATACACACACAAGCATACACACGGGTGGAGATAACGCAAACCAGTAAGGAATTAGTGTAGATACATCATCGCTCTTTTACACTGTCTGGTCATGGACACAATTTAGCTAAATAACTCAACCACACTGAATTAACTGGCTTCAGTAACCACAGAGACACTTTAGAGTGTCTTCTGTATGTGCGGTGGACTACACCATCAGTATGTTGACCAGAGTGTCAGTATGTAACTTATGCATAATAGCTCTTCAAAGGTCTTTGTCGGCCTAGATGAAAGCCACTAACCTGCAGATCTAACAGACATGAAAAGGTTTTCTGGGTGAATTTGATGCATTCTCAGGTGTGTAGGAGCTGGGTGTCAGGAGGATGTGTTGTGAGTTGTGTGGCACTGCAGTGTGAATGGGATATCTCCTCAGTCCCCAGCCAGCCAGGCAGCCAGCCAGCCAGCCAGGCAGCCAGTGATGGAGCGGAGTGTTTAACGAAAGCACATGAGGGAGATGCTATCGCATGTTGTCTGTTGCAGAGGGTCTGCAGAGTCAGGCCACCGCTTCAGCCATCAATCTCCGTACTTCTCCCTGTTTCAACCCTCTCCCTCGTTCAATCTCTCTCTTTCTCACTCTCTCTAACTCTCCATAGCTCCCTCACCCCTCTCTTTCTCTCATGTTCTCTCCTTTTCTGCCAGCTTCACTGTGAGGGACCGCTGCTCTCCCACGATCCCTCTCTATTACAAACCTCTCTACTAAATGCTGTGGTCTACTGACACACCGTCGCGCTCTCTCTTTCTTCTCAAGGTCCTCATTTAGAGAGGCAGTCTATTGAATAAAACGTGTACCAATCTTTTTTTCTTTTTTCTTTTCACGTCTTGAATCTGCGCATAAATAACCACGAGCCACATCTTTGCTGAGTGACACACTACCCAACAACTGACTCTTAATAAAAGTAGATAAATGTCTCCAACAAAACGCTACAGGAAGACAACGTTCTTGCAAATACCCTTTAATTCATGGAACCAACTATGTGTCTGAAATGACAACTTGCTATGTGGCAAAGCAATGTTACTTTAGGAATTTATGTTGTTCAGGTCAAACGGATTAGTGTGCTACTAACCACTCAAATCAACTGTCGTTAAAACAGCGACAGATTGTCTCTGAGGTACAGCTCCCGAAATCGCTTTCAAACTATTTCTTTCTTTGCCCTCTACTATGCTAAGACAGCTTTCCCACAGTTGCAAAAAGGCCTACCTTGGTGTCTCGAGTACCCTCTGCCTCTCCAGACCCTCATTAAGGTTTTCTGGCAAGGGCCCCTGGATACTTCACTTTAAAAGAGGGAAGCCTGCTTGATGCCAGAGAGAGGGCCAGGCTGGGCTGGTGGGGAGCAGAGGGAGGTGCGGGCTGGGCTGGTGGGGAGCAGAGGGAGGTACGGGCTGGGCTGGTGGGGAGCAGAGGGAGGTACGGGCTACACAGGGGAAGGGCACACGACTGACTGGAGCTGACTCAGTCCCAGAGAACCACAGAGGCTTGAAATGAGGCGCCTGAGAGACACGCAATGCGACATGATGGTGTCATCAGTGGCAGAAACACACTGCTCTCTTAGTGAGTGTGTGTGTGTGTGTGTGTGTGTGTGTGTGTGTGTGTGTGCGTGAATGGTAGAGTGGATTTCAGGTAGTGGGTGGGGAGATTTTTTCAGCCCCTTTGGCTGTTCTCTCATGCAGGGTGGAGGGGTCAGAGCAGCACATCGTAATATCTGAGGGGACGAGAGGTGAAGTTTCCCAGGGGCTTTCACTCCTTGCAATTTCTCCTCCCTTCACAATGGCGGCATATAGGGAAGGGAGGGGTGTGTGTGCGTGTGTGTGTGTGTGTGTGTGGGGGGGGGTGTTAGCCTTCGCTAAAGACACTTAGGAGAGTGTGAGTGTGACTGTGTTTGTGTGTAATGGTGTGCTTTAATAAAGCCTGAAGTGTTTAAACCCGGCAATCTGCATGTTTGGTCTGTGTGGCTCTATTCTCGTCTCGGACGCCCGCCCCCCCAGTCCCTGTGAGATGTGACATTCCCACCATGTTACCATGGATCTCGGGCCGCAGCGTGATAGCCAATGGTCTGAGATGGCGGGGGAAGAAATGCTGAGGCGGCCGCAGACTTTACAGAACCAGCCTGGAGTTTTGGGGCCTTGAAGTCATAACAAACCCCACCAGACGGGGGCCTTATTTCATCCCGGCCGCGGTAATTCATCCACCACTTGTTGCAGCGTGACGGAATCCATCCGAATAGGATGGAAATGTTTGCCTTTGTTTTGCTCAGCATGGAGGGTTCAGCTAAAGCACAAAACCGCAATCAGATGTTATTCGGCTAATTCAAAAAAACCCGCCGAGGAAAAACAGAGAAATAACATGATCTGCAGTGCAAAATCCTGTCCATGTGGTTTGTGTCTGAGGGCTTACCAGAGAAAAAAGGACAACAGTGAGGCGCTTGGCATTTGGACACAGAAACCCCAGCGATCTTATCCAATAGAGACATGCTTTATTGCTTCGGAAAATGAAATCTGCAACTCCTACGCGGGGCGCAGAAGTGGATGGACAGAGGAGGTGAGAGTGGATGGAGCAGGTAGGAGGGGAGAGTGGATGGAGCAGGGAGGAGGTGAGAGTGGATGGAGCAGGGAGGAGGGGAGAGTGGATGGAGCAGGGAGGAGGGGAGAGTGGATGGAGCAGGGAGGAGGTGAGAGTGGACGGAGCAGGGAGGAGGTGAGAGTGGATGGAGCAGGGAGGAGGGGAGAGTGGATGGAGCAGGGAGGAGGTGAGAGTGGATGGAGCAGGGAGGAGGTGAGAGTGGACTAGAGGATGACAAGGATTCAGGTTCAGGTTTTGTCAAAGATGCAGATAGCGACACAGACAGACTGAGAGACAGACAGACAGACAGAGATACAGACAGACTGAGAGACAGACAGACAGACAGAGATACAGACAGACCGAGAGACAGACAGACAGACTGAGAGACAGACAGACAGAGAGACAGACAGACAGACCGAGAGGCAGACCGAGAGACAGACCGAGAGACAGACAGACCGAGACACAGACAGACCGAGACACAGACAGAAAGAGATGAGAGAGAGGTGAATACCAAGTCATTGATGAGGCCATTACAACTTAAATGAGGACAGATTGAATCTAAGTCGTTCCCATTCCTTTTTGTGCTGGCGCCTGAGAGTGAGTGATTAATTGGGGTCGGCTCTGCTGGGACACAGTGGGGTCGCTGCTCTCTCAGTCCATGTCTTTCTCTCCTCCCTAACATTACTCCACTGGTACCGTCACGCCACCCAACCTCCCAGAGATGTTGGACCGGGCCGTGTCTGGTGGCAATTTCCTGTGCTCAGAAGTGCTGTTTATGAGCTAATGATCTCCCCCACCTTCACCTCCCCCACCCTCTCCAACACACCGTAGTCGAATTCACCCTCGTCTCACCCTGTTGAATTGTCTCTCTCTCTATTTCACTGCCCTCCCTCCCTCCCTCCCTCCCTCCCTCACCTTCAGCCACTCTCCCCCTGTCCACCCCTGCTCTCCCTCTCCACCTAATTGTAAACTGGTGAATCGCCAGGAGGACTTTGCAGTGGAGTAAGCTGTCAGGAGGAAGCCTTAGGGTTTTACTATTTTTTTTTTTTTTTTACAATGAAGTAAAGAATTGTGCCTTAAAGGATGTAATTTTAGGGTCAATAAAGGCATTTTCAAATTTTGGAAATCTCTCTCTCACCTTTTTTCTCTCTGTCTTTCCATCTCCCTCCCTTACTCTATTCCTTCCTCTTTCCCTCTCTCACACTCTCCACCTGTTATCTAAAACATAAAGACCATTCTATTGGCAGAAGGAAACCTTTCAATCAAACCACAGTGACATAAAGACTGATTTGTCCTGTGGGAGCCATACCGGTGTTGCCGATTAAAAATGCATGGAATATCTGATTTACATTGAAGCCTCAGCAACTGGCTCTTCTGTCTCTCTCTACCTCTTTCTCTACCTGTTTCTCTCGACTTTTCTCTCTCTCTACCGCTTTCTCTAACTGTTTCTTTCTACGTCTCTATCTACCTCTTTCTCTACCTCTCTCTAACAATTCCTCAACTTTTTTATCCCTCCCTTTACACAGTCTCTTTCTCTCTACCTCTCTGTCTCTAACTTTGTGTCTACCCCTCTCTCTCTCTCTCTCTCTGTATTTCTCGTTCTCTCTGTCTCTCCTGGTTATGTCCTTGTCTGAGCCTCCATCTCTTTGGTCATAGAAAGGCATTAATCAAGAGGAAACATCAGCAGTGTTCATGACATAGGCAGCAGTGAGGTCAGAGAGAATCTGGATGGATGGGAGACCTCACTGGTTCAGGTCACTGCAATTCCCTGGAAACGTCGATGCTCCTCTGGCCAGGGGACAACTGTCTGACTTAAATACCAGGTAAAGGCCAGCCAAACCAAAAGCACCAAATAGCAAAAACATTATATTTTTGACCCCGTTCAAAAAAAAAAAAGAGAAAAATTACAATTTGGAACCAAGGCATTTAGGTTTCGATCAAACACCCACACGTCTCGCCCTAGATGGCTCTGTAACTGAAATGTGGCCACAGAAATGTGATAGTTTCTGGTGATTACCACAGCGCACATGAGCCGTGCTGCATATAATGTGACAGCACTACACGGCCTCACCCAAAAACTCCCTCACCATACAGTATCCATTCAGTCTGATTCTCCACGGTCAAATCAAAACCAAGTCCAAAAAATGTACTTTTAACTGTACACTAAGTCTATCGCTAAAGGTAGAAGGCAACAAAGCACTGGTGACGTATGGAGAGCCCCTCTGGTTGGCGTAATTTGGAGTACCATTGCTCTACATGTGAGAGAGGTTCTTTCCTCCCACCAACCGGGCCAAAACATTATTAAAGCCTACTCATTTTAAAGAAGACCAATGAATTCAAAGGGAAGGAATGTCTTTGGTACAATAACAGTGATAGAGCATAATGAAATGTGCCTGGTGAATCAATCTTAACACAAGGTGGGCAGTCTGCATCTCAATTCAGATGTTTATGGATTAACTAACTCTCTGTAGTTAGAACACAGAGGCCCTTGCCAACCTGTCAGGAACTTGCAGAGCGAATAACATTTTGACAAATGACAGTGTTTGGCAGAGACAAGGGGAGGGGAGGCGGTGTCGTTGGTGGCAATGCAAAAACATATTCTCTCTTGTTCTAGACGCGTGATGAGGTGAAAGTCACCTTGGCATACTGTTGCATTGTTTCAACTGCACTTCCACTCCTCATAAAAAAATGACAGACCCTAGTCAGCCAGCAAAAAAAAAGACCGGCGTTTACTGTGAGCCAGAATTTTCTGTACGAAAAGTGGTCATAAAATATGCAGCGGCCCGTCTGCTCTGGAGAGTGCCGTGGGGGGTGGGGTGGGGTTGGCCATGAGCCACTCTGGGTAAGAGCACGACCTGGTTAAAGACAACCTGCAGGCAAGTCTGAAATTCTCTTGAAGACTATTTCAGATGTGTATACATTTGTAAGAGCAAAAGGACGTCTAAAACTAATCATTTTAACGTTAAACACAATTTCAGACCTTTTATTTATAATAAATACATTTCTAATATAGTACATTTTTTACATTTATTTTATCCGAAAAGTTTCTAGTACTCACTAGGATCATACTTGAATCACAAGCATGATTCTAGTCTGAACAGTCATACATTGGGGATAATATTTGTTTGACCGCTGACCACTAACACAGGATAGTATTTCCATCCGTAAAAATCCAATCAAACATAAAAATCAGATTTTTATTTGATCAGCCTGGTGTAACTCACATTTGACCGGTAGCTTCAAGGAGATCTTGACATAAAAGGCAGAATTTATTCTAATCAAATGTCCTTAGAGCTGAAACCCCCCTATGAATAATCATCAAAGAATCAGTGGCGTATTAGCCCATTCAACCCTCCCCATCTACATCCATCCCTCCACCCAGCTGTACTGTCTTCTGACTCCAGCCCTCTCTCCAGCTCATTGAGATGCAAAGCATGCTCAATATGAGAAAATGTCCAAGATAGCTTTGAAGTCATTAGTTCAGTCATTAGCACACTTATGTTAAATCAAAATTACAATTCATCACCAGAAAGAGCCAATCATTTATTTTGTGTTGCTTGGCAAGCGTTAAAATGTATTCAGTCATTTGAAGTCACGGAGCAGCACTCATTATGGAAGCCTATTTAGCGTTAGTGCCCTCCACTAAATCAGCTCTTATTCATTAGCAACTTGGGGGAATGCTTAACATCTAACATCAAGCTGACGTGATTGTATAAGAAATTCTACTCGGGAGAAATAAGTTTAGGTTTCGTATTTGTTGTTTTCTATGATCAGAAAGATTTCTCAGCCATCCATGCATCAATAGGAATGAGTGCTTTCAAATGACTTGTTTATGTCTCAAGTCAGATGCTGTTTAATGAACATTGTGATTAGAAACACAATGTGTCCACCAACCCCATTTCGGTTTTACTTTTTATAGGGTATTTGTTCCCAAGATTGTTTTTGAGATCAAACTACAATGAGCCTTTATAAAATGGCCTCTTTTTTTTGACAACTTCAATAAAAACGTGTTCATCTGTCTGACTATGAATTCATTTGGTCAACCACTTTCCATTTCCATTCTGTTGTAGTCCCTGTGTTCATATTAGGTTATCCCTTCCCAAACAAAATACAGATTCACAATGTCGTTCTCAATACTGAAGACATGGTGGTCTGACAATATGAACAATCTGGAAGAAATGTGGCCAGTCAGGGTGACATTTGTTACATCAATAATGCATTATCTTTACTTTCCCCTGTTGATCACAGGCTCTTGTAGAGGAGAGCCATAGTTACCATGCCAGATCAAATAAAATAGGAAATAAAAGACAAAGAGTCAGGCTCAGTTTTAGTGCAGTGAAAACAGTGGTACAACCTGATGTCATCACAGCAACCAGAGAGAGGATATTCATTTCTGAGTTCAGTTCAAAGGCTAGATGACACTGACTATAAGGATAAAATGGAAGCATGCTGCACCAAGGATGGGAACCATTTTTACCTCCAATTCAACACGTTACCTCAGGGAATAGATTTAGGGCTGCGCATAAAGATGCTTTCACCTACTGCTATCTATGGGAGCTCTTCCATACAGCCGAGCACTTTGTGTAATTCTACAACAGAGCAAAATTGCTCAAGGGAAAACCCTAAGAGCGCCCAAAAAAAGCAACGCCTAATTAAAATTACAGGTTTCCATCACAGCAATCACTGCCTGTTGCTCCAGTCAATTATCATACTGCATGTCTGTTTCAGCTTCATGGACATACGGGCAGATTATCATCTTTAAACAACCTGTATTTACATCCACAGATTCTCCACGGATGGCCGCTTTGCAACGGCCTGTGGTCGAGCACAAGGAAGGGCTGAATTATTAATGAAAATTGAATCCGCACATGCTGATTTCCTGATGCCTGGTGTGGTCAGCCAATTCTAATGCCATCTCCATCTTGCCATCTTGCGCTGTGGTCATGTAACCGCTGCCTGCTCTGTGAGCCGTGGCAAGGCTTGTCATGGGGCGAGGGGGGGGCACTCCGGATGAACAGCCAGTCCAGTCAACTCTAGCAGCAGAATTCACACGTTTCCCACAGCCCTCATTCAAACCGCAAGTAACGTTAACAAAGCGGACAGCTTTTTTTTTTTTTTGCAGGTTGTCTGTTAGTGAGTGAGACCAGAGTGAGACCAGAGTGAGACCATCTCTAACGGACGGATGACACCGGAGTTTGGCGCCCTGCTGATGGGCTGATGGATGAGCTGGTGTCGAGGAAATGAAACCCCAGTTTCTCTCTCAGCAATATTGTCCTGTGCTGTCCTATCATACAGGTTTAAGTTCTGGCTGGTGCCTGGGTTTTCTTCACTGGGATCGAGCAGGATGTGTTCCAGAGAATCCCTCTGCACAAGAACCTCTCAGCAGATGTTGCTCAAAACCCTATCACCCAGACCAGAGCACATAGTCCAGTCTGGACTGGTCCACACCATTTCAAATCCAGATTGGGCCAGACCAGACTTCCAGTGTGAACCAAACCAGCCCAGTCCAGACCAGTCCTGATACCCAGTACAGCCTCAGCCTCTGGGAAGAGTTTCAGGCAACATGCTTCAGCAGCATTGTCTCACCAGCCCAGTGCAACAGTGTCTGTCAGCACTGAGTCCATTT
Source organism: Esox masquinongy (assembly GCA_016801175.1). NCBI lineage: Eukaryota > Metazoa > Chordata > Actinopteri > Esociformes > Esocidae > Esox > Esox masquinongy. Next base: position 11,659 of record JACXGI010016852.1, read on the forward strand.
TGACACATATACTGTCTGCACTACGACAGGGGGATAAAAGCTACAGTTAGCCTATGGCTTTCCTATTGTGATCCTCCTCATTTAACCCCCCCACATATCCTGACAAGGTTCTGAATGTGCTTGGTGTTCTACAGGACATAATGTGTGTATCTACATGACTCCAGACACAGTCTTAATAAGCAACAGACAGAGGATTCTTGGAGAAGTGACTAACAAACAAGACACCTTGCAAGGCACTAGCAGCTTAATGTCACAATGCAGCAGAGAATGACAAACGAGCCTGTGTAAAACCGCAGTCACCCAGTCGATAAGGAGAAAGACACGGTGCGCGGCGGGCAGACCCAACACCTCGGGAGGGTGACACTATCACAGACGCCCGCTACCGTACTGAACAACGCCGCCACTTCACGCACAGCACACTTTGCCCTTCGAGGACACCGCACCGACAGCGCACACAGAAGAAGAACGCCGAGCAATCAGGCAAAAACACACAGCAAGACAGACAAATAGAGACGGGAGAGAAAGAGGGGGAAGAGCAGCAGAGGTCCCTGCGGAGTAAAGGGGGAAAGGTGGAGAGAGCTGTCGGAAAGGGGACTCACAGGATCTCCAGATCGCGCAGGGCTCGGAAGGCTCCATCTTCGATGCAGTTGATGTGGTTGCTGTCCAGTTGCCTGCGGAGAGATGAGAGTCAGGAGGAGAGTCAGAGACAGGAGTCAGCGGCAGGTCTGTCTGCAGGCGTGGGGGTGGAGAGTGGGGGCTGCAGGAGGAGGAGTGTGGCTGGCTATTGGTGATGGGGGGGGGGGGGGGGGGGGGGGGGGGGGGGGGGGGGGGGGGGGGGGGGGGGGGGGGGGGGGGGGGGGGGGGGGGGGGGGGGGGGGGGGGGGGGGGGGGGGGGGGGGGGGGGGGGGGGGGCCTGGAGCTAGGTAGAGGCTCAAGCTAGACACAAAGTGAGCAGCAGACAGCACACACTCGGATCTCAGCTCTCACCTCTGCCTCGCCGCAGCCGGCAAGCGAAGGAAGGGACCGGCTGGCTAAAGTGGCCTGTCTGGCTGCAGCCTATCACCTCCCTCTACACTGCCCCGTGAGTGGAGGAGAGAGAGGAGGGGGAGGGTGGGAGGGAGGGAGGGGGGGTTGGGGGAGAGAGGGAAGAGAGAGGGATGGACAGAAGGAGAGTGAACAGGAGGCAGGCTACAGCCCATCCCGTCTGTCAGCTCTCTGTAAATATTAATTGCATTTTCTCCCTCCCCTCCCGTTCACCCCCCCCCCCCTCCCCTTTTCAGTCTTTTTTTTCCTTAAGTCAGAAAGGGAGTAATTTCATTACATTAGAGGACCCCATCCATTACCAGCTTTTACCGGCTCTGTCATTGAAACAATTTCATTAAAGTAGAGGGTTCGTAAATCAGTCGGGTCGTGATGCTGGACTCCCAGATGCTCACAGCACTCGTTCCTCTTCCTTCTTTTGCTTTTACTTTAATTTGCAGCCTAAGTATGCGCCCCCCATCCCTCCTCTTTGCCCCCTAAAAAGGAGATGGATAGGAGACAAGGCAATACAAAGGCCAGGCATTTAGAACGCTTTCCCAGCTCGTTTATCCAGATTCCGAAAAGCTTCTGTGACATTTAACCTGTTACAGAAACCGCTTGTGTATCTTCTGCTCTAGGCCATATCTCCCCTCCACTACTCCTCTCTCCTGTACGCAGCTCATTCTTTCCCCTATCTCGTCATCCATAATCCCTTGGCTTCTCTTTCTGGGCTTCTTCTCCCTCTAGTAAAGCACCTGTTTCCTGACTGGTCCTTATCTTTCCTTAAAGGAGAAAACACAGCCGTTTGGAAAGTGTTAAGAAAAGACTAAATTAAACAGGGAACATGTTTAATTACCACGTCTGCCAACAGACTGCCCTATGTGGATGCCTCCTACAAGATTCTTATTAAATCAGCCTCGGTTATAAAACGTTGACAATGAAAATGAACAGATGTGTAGGATGGAAACAAACTATGTTATGGCAGTGAAGTATACACACATAGGAGAAGGACATACTGGAGGTGTGGTCGTCATGCGTGATCTAATTTTATGTTTACATCTTGTACTTTGTTTGACATTTGTCAACTGGTGAATGTCTATCACCTGAAACCTGCCAAACCTTGAAGAGGATACTGGGATCAAATCCTGGTCATACTGTCCATTTACCTCCAGTGTCCACTTCAGGAAACATAATGAGTAGGGGCCAGCTGACTGACTGACTACAAAGTCTGGCATTGCTTAACTTGCATTCTCCTACTGTAGCACCAAACAATCACCATGTTTGAGGAATTATTTCCGTTGTCTGACAGCTTTGTGCACTTGGCTCCCTTCGTGGAATCACAGGGCCACTATCAATCCTAATGCTTAGCTGGAGGGAAGCTATGTGTGTCTGCGTGGGTACAGTGTGTGTCTGCGTGGGTACAGTGTGTGTCTGTGTGGGTACAGTGTGTGTCTGCGTGGGTACAGTGTGTGTCTGCGTGGGTACAGTGTGTGTCTGTGTGGGTACAGTGTGTGTGTGTGTGTGTGTGTGTGTGTGGGTACAGTGTGTGTCTGTGTGGGTACAGTGTGTGTGTGTGTGGGTACAGTGTGTGTGTGTGTGTGGGTACAGTGTGTGTCTATGTGGGTACAGTGTGTGTGTGTGGGGGTGGGTACAGTGTGTGTGTGTGTGTGTGTGTGTTTGTGTGTATGTATAGTATGCATATTGGATGTTGAGGGAGTGTATGTTTATGTGGGGAGTGGGGGGGGGGGTCCAAAACTTAATTTCCTTCTATCTAATTATGTTGGCCTTTAATCACTCCAGTCATAAGCAGTATTGGCAGTTTGATGCTCCCGCCTTGCCAGTCCTCCATCTGGAGGAAAACGAAATGAGGAGAGAGAGTATAGAAAGAAAGGGCCAAAAAAGACAGACAGATGAGAGAGGGAGAAAAAGAAAGTGAGAGTTGAAAGAGCGGGAGGGAGAGGAGGCGAGAAATAGATAGAGTCAGAAAGGTAGAGAGATATATCGAGCGAAACAGAGGGTGTGGGGAGCAGGCCTTAATTGCACAGAACCATTTAGCCCAGGTGTATTCATGTATTGTTGGGGAGGATGATGCAGGACCCACTTGATTGACGTTCATCAGCCAAGACTGGAAGTGACTGAGAGTCTTGTGGAGTGCCAGGGGACACGGTGGAGCATAACTGGCTGTGTAGGGAGTAGGGTTCTGTGTAGAGAGTAGGGTTCTGTGTAGAGAGTAGGGTTCTGTGTAGAGAGTAGGGTTCTGTGTAGAGAGTAGGGTTCTGTGTAGAGAGTAGGGTTCTGTGTAGAGAGTAGGGTTCTGTGAAGGGAGTATGTTAATGTGTAGGGAGTAGGGTACTGCGTAGCGAGTAGGGTGCTGTGTAGAGAGTAAGGGTGCTGTGTAGTGAGTATGTTAATGAGTAGGGAGTAGGGTGCTGTATAGGGTGTAGGGTGCTGTGTAGGGAGTATGTTAATGTGTAGGGAGTAGGGTGCTGTGTAGAGAGTATGTTAATGTGTAGGGATTAGGGTGCTGTGTAGGGAGTAGAGTGCTGTGTAGGGAGTAGGGTGCTGTGTAGGGAGTATGTTAATGAGTAGGGTGCTGTGTAGGGAGTATGTTAATGAGTAGGGTGCTGTGTAGGGAGTA
>JACXGI010016853.1:0-15291 GCA_016801175.1 Esox masquinongy
AAACAGCAGGCGCCTCGCAAATCACTCAGCAATTACAGAACCACTTTAGGAAACACAGCGCCAGCGGTGGTTGTAAAAGTATAGAACCTCTGTATTACATAATCAATACGCCCTGATGGAGCCCTGTCGGTGAAGCCAGACGTGAAGACGTGGGGGGGGGGGTTCAGAGACAAGTGGCCTTGAAGTGGTTGTTGTTCTCCGGGGGTTTTGTTGTGGGCCGATGTCTGTGGAGGCTGGAAAAGCTTTTACTGCAACCCATAATGACCGGCTCCTTGGCTTCCACTTGGTTGGACATTTCCCTCATTTTTAAAATGGATCTGAACGTGAGTAATAAGGCATGGAATGATATATAATATGAACTTTTTAAAGGTGTAGAAAAGATACAAAGGACAATCTAGTCCTGATGACTTTAAAAAGGTCAGTCCGAAGACAGACGATTTTAAAGAGGTCTGTATGAAGAGGGACAATATTCTGCAAAAGCATGTACAGGTGGCTGGGTGCAGAGGTAAGAATAATTAGAGAATGGAGGGATTTCACAGTCCAGTGTGTCTGAAGTGGCAAGGGAATGTGTTCAGTCAACGTTGGGGAAGTTAGGGCGACAGGGAAAGACAGTGAAAGACTGGAGTGGGGTCCTTCTCACTCACTCCTCTGTCGTGGCTTCTCCCTCTGTCACTGCTGGATGATGGAGACCGTTCTTAAAGACGGCAGCACTACTCTCACTCTTGCCATCTGTCCACACACCCACCCACACACACACACAGAAACAAGTAGACACACACACCAACACTCGCACAGACAGACACTAACACACACAAACACACACACACAAACATACACACACAAACACACAACACACACCGAGCCACCGAGGGATGGATCATTTTCAGACAGTTGTACAAACTAGGGGATGATAAAACACAGGACTGGAGCAAAGCAGAGGTGGAGACAGACAGAGGGAGGGAGAGAGAAACAAACCAGAAGACAGATGAGAAGAATAGGGCAAGAGAGAGATGCACAAAGAAGTACATAAATAGAGCAAGAGATACAGAGTTACACAAAGAGTGAGAGATACAGGGTTACAGAGAGATACACAAAGAGACAGTGTTATAAAGAGAGTGAGTGCGAGAGGGATACACAAGGAAGACAAAGTGAAAGAGATTAAGCAAATGTTAGCATGTGAAATAGTTAGACTTGCGCTGTAGCTTAAACAAAACGCATTACAAAAATTATAGGGATCAAAAACCAATTGTGTTTAACATTCTGAAGAGAAGGTGATAAAAAACAAGTAGTGACTTCGATGTGACACCCCCCCCCGTGTCACTAATCAATCCCACAAACTGTCCTGCTTCTGATACTGTCTGCATGCGTCGGCCTGGCACGTCCAGTTAGTTTATGGTATGGTACTTATGAAAACAATGTGTTACTCCTAATATTACGGTATTGTTGCGTGAGGTAGGGTTTTTACAATCCTCATTTACATTTTGTGATCTTCATAGTTGCTGGACCACTAACATACAAGGACTTCTTCCAGTAGATCTGTCACGAAACGCGATAACACTGATCTGCCCTCTCTGTGACTCGCAGTACCAAGACAGGTGTTTTGCGCTAACGAAACTGCCGTTCAGAGCCTCATCGCTGGCTGTGATCGCTTTGTCCTAACCACCTGACCTGACCTGACCTGACCTGGAAAGACTCCGGCCCTAATTAAGATTTCTCTGTACTTTGACTTTCCCTCCACTTGGGGTGCAGCAAACATCTTCTAAGTTCAGTTCAGAAGTTCCCTCTGTGAGTGCCGGGTCTTTCTAGAAATTTACGGATGATTCAGCGTGGGAGCCAGCCGGCCGTGTTCGGCCATTCTTCCAGCCTACACCGCGGAACGCCTATTCCGGGCCAAACATGTATGTGCCGCACTTATAAGTGGGGTTCCTTGTCGGGACACATACATGAAAAGCCACTCACAACGGCAACGCGAGCATGTAGGACGTTGTGGTTGACTGGGTGTGCAGTCGAGTTAAGATGGAAGTGTGCGTGCGTGTGTCATTGTCAACTGCAGGGTGACACTAATTACAGAGAGTGTTCAAGTGTTGTTGGTTTTTCTCTTGCCTCTACTGGTTTGCCATTGTTTATTAAAATGGCCAGCGAGAGTGGTGTAGCACACTATCACGTAGCGGACAATAGTTATTTCTGGAGTAGCGCCGCAACAGAAAGGGACACAGTGTCAGTGTTCTGAGAGAGAGGTTTACAATGGGAGCTCAACAGATGTCCAGTCCAGAGGATTGAGTAGTGCAGAAACCTTTTGTCATGTTTTAGGTGGTCGTCACAGGACAGCAGCTGGACCCCAGTGAGTTCGTCATTCCCTGTTTATCGAGAGTTGATGTAGGTAGGGATTATAACGTGTTTGATAGAAGAGAGCTGCTGTACAGACAGTCTTTCCTAGCAGCAGATACCTACAGATGGGACATGCAAATTGTTTCTCTTTCATTGCACTTAATTGAAAATACTCTTTAAATGTTCTTGAAAATTCTGTATTTGTTACAATTTGCATAAAGTACCGGCTTAAGATCAACAAGTGAGTTTTGCAACAGTTGGGCGTCAGGCTGCGTGTGCACAACAGCTTGTGCAAGGAAGCGATCCGTGGCACCTAGCACTGTTGGTTGATCCCAGAAGCAGCAGAAACACCCTCTGCATCGGTGCCCCGTCTCCCCAGAGTGTCCCCACCATATGGGGTGTTCATGGTCCCCCTCCCCTCCCCACATGGGGTTCATCTCCCTGCACGTGGACGGGCACCGCCGAGAGGGCAGGATTCGGCTCTGACTCTCCGGGTCGCTGAAGGATCTCCGCCATATGGGGACTTCGTGTTCCCCGTTGGTTCCCCCGCTGCCTGGTTCTTTCCCGTCAGCTCCACGAGCAGAGACAGACCCCCAGGACCCTATGCTGACATCTGGGGTGATGTGAGGAGTGTGTGGGGGTGGGGGGTACCGTTCTGTTGACAACAGCGTGGCATACTCTGGAAGCCTCACACTTCAATGCAAATTAGATTTGATTAGATTCAACTTTATAACTTTAAGTACAGTACAACGAAATGCAGTTAGCATCTAACCGGAAGTGCAAATAGAAGAGGGCAGAAAATGTGTAAGTATTAAGTATTTACAAGAAGTAAGTATAATGTATGTTACAAGTGGGGTGTGTAGATGTGCAATGAAGGCAAATGCAAGTACAAATGGCGATTTTAAATGTGCAATTAAGGTGCATGTGCAACTGAAATGCAGGGACTGGCCACCCCTCAGAGTCTGGTTTCTCTCTAGGTTTCTTCATACGTTTTGACTCTGCAAGGGAGTTATTCCTAGCCACTGTGCATAAGGTCTTGTTGCTTGCTTAAATTTGATTGATTGATTGAATGACGTCTCCTCTCCTTTATCCTCTCTGCCTCCCTCCCTCTGTCCACTCACCAGGACTACAGGGTGAACATCTTCCTCCGACAGAAGTGGAACGACCCGAGGCTGGCGTACACCGAGTACCCGGACGGCTCTTTGGACCTGGACCCCTCCATGTTGGACTCCATCTGGAAGCCCGATTTGTTCTTCGCCAACGAGAAAGGGGCCCACTTCCACGAGGTCACCACGGACAACAAGCTCCTAAGAATATTTAAGAACGGCAACGTTCTGTATTCTATACGGTGAGTGTGTCGCTCAACCATGTCACACCCTGTCCATATTACATTACCAACCCTTAACAAACATTATAAATACAACCCTAACCAAACGTTATAATTACAACCCTAACCAAACGTTATGATTACAACCCCAGCCAAACATTATACACTACTCAAAAAAATTAAGGGAACACTCAAATCACACATCGGATCTCAATGAACGAAATATATTAAAGATCAAAATCTTTACTGTGCATTGTGTAATTCATTTGCGAATAAAATGACATAACGGTCAGTGGAAACCAAAATCACCAACCGATTGAGGGTTGGATTCAAACTCACACTGAAAATCCAAGTAAACAATTGAAATCACAGGCTGTTCCAACTCATAATGTGACTCATTAGTGTGTATGGCCCCATGGGCCTGTATGCACTCCTGACAACATCTGGGCATGCTCCACCCAGACCTGGATCAGGGCATCCGTGAGCTCCTGGACAGTCTGTGGTGCTACTGTGTGGCGTCGGATGTACCGATAAATAACGTCTCAGAGGTTCTCAATTGGATTCAGGTCTGGGGAACGTGAGGGCCAGTCAATGGCATCCACGCCTTCGTCATCCAGGAACTGCCTACACACTCTGGCCACATGAGGCCAGGCATTGTCCTGCACCAGGAGGAACCCAGGGCCCACTGCACTAGCTTAAGGTCTGACGATGGGTCTGAAGATTTCATCCCGGAACCTAACAGCAGTCAGGATACCGTTGGCTAGCACGTGGAGGTCTCTGCGACCCTCCAAGGATATGCCTCCCCAGACCATCACTGACCCACCGCCAAACCGGTCATTCTGGATGATGTTGCAGCCAGCATAACATTCACCACAGTGTCTCCAGACTTTTTCACGTCTGTCAAGTGCTCAGTGTGAAAATGCTCTCATCTGTGAAGAGAACGAGCGCCAATGGTGGACCAGCCAATTCTGGTGTTCTCTGGGGAATGCCAGTCGAGCTGCACGGTGTTGGGCTGTGAGCACAGGGCCCACTAGAGGACGTCGGGCCCTCATGCCACCCTCATGGAGTCTGTTTCTGACAGTTTAGTCAGAAACATGCACACCAGTAGCCCACTGGAGGTCATTTTATAGGGCTCTGGCAGTGTTCCTCCTTTTCCGCCTCACACAAAGGAGCAGATACTGGTCCTGCTGCTGGGTTGATGCCCTTCTACGGCCCTGTCCAGCTCTCCTCGTGTAACGGCCCGTCTCCTGGTATCTCCTCCATGCTCTTGAGACTGTACTGGGAGACACAGCACACCTTCTTGTGACGGCATGTATGGATGTGCCATCCTGGAGGAGCTGGACTACCTGTGTAACCTGAATGGGCTGCAGGTACCAACTCATGCTACCAGTAGTGACAAGGACACTAGCAAAACTAGAGAAGAATCAGTCAGGAAGGATAAGGAGAGAGCAATTGTCTGTGGCCACCACTTGCAAAACCATTCCCTTTTTGGGGGTTGCCTCTCCAGTTCACCAGTTGTCACTTTCATTTGTACCAAAAGAGGTGACATTGATTCACAATCACTTATGCTTCCTAATTGGAAAGATTTATATCCCTGAAGTTTAATTGACTTGGCGTTATACTGTAATGATTACGTGTTCCCTTAATTTTTTTGAGCAGTGTAATTACAACCCTAACCAAACATTGTAATTACAACCCTAACCAAACATTGTAATTACAACCCTAACCAAAGATTAGAATTACTAACCTAACCAAACATCATAATTAAAACCCAAACCAACAATACAATTAAAGTTAATAACCTTAACTGTTCATTATAATGTAAACCATAACAAACAGTATAATTCCAAACCCCAATCGAACAGGACTTTCTCTGATATTTTGTCAACTTCGCTTAGCCTCAATAATAGTCATAGACACCACCCCTCCCCCTGCGCCCAGTTGTTTTTTCTTCAACTTCGCAGTGAACTACTTTGTTGACAGAAGCACTACTTGCTACAGCTGTGATATGGGGTTTTCTGACCTAGATATCACAAGATGAATGTGTTCATTATAAGTCACACCGGATAAAAGCGCCTGCTAACTGACTGAAATGTCAATGTAATAATGTACACACCAATCAAGCCCCTGCCAAAACACATGATTGATCACATAATCACCCTGTAGGCCCGTCTAATAGCCCATAACTCACAGTGCATCTCATCCCAACTCTTATGTTCGGCCCACCTCTGGCAAACACAGTCGTGCCGCCAGTCAGTCCGGTACACTTCTCGCCTTTTACCGCCGTCGACTTGAATGTTTGGTAAATCTAAATGCGGGCCGCAGGAGTCGACCGTGAGTCAACCGTGCGGTTAAGTCACGGCGCCACGTGGTTGCGGGGCCATAGAAAAGCCCTGATAGAAGGCTGAGGGAATAAGACATGACGGCAGAGAGGCGCCCTGGCATCCGCCAGCAGCATGCAGGGGGACGGATGTAATTAAAACATGTTCGGTCTACCCCTGTCAACCTCCTTGTTTTTCCTTCTCTTGTTGCTTGTTCCCACTTTCTCCCTCTTTGTTATACTCTGTTTTCATTATTTTCCTGTCCTATCATCGCTCGTTCTCTCCTTTTCTTCTCTTTCTTTGATTCCTCTTTCCATTCCTCTGTCTTCTATGTCCTGCTCTCCTCCCACTCATCGCCTCATCAAACCCGCGGTCTCCTGTTGTTTCAGTCCTCTTTGGTTTTTCACCAGCCGTTTACGGTGCTTCTGTCTCAACACGGAGACAAATTCGCCAGTCATGCTGGCGGATCTCTCCAGGCATGAAACAGACGTCCGGTTTGGTTAGCCAACTGTCTGCTGACACTTAATGTAATGTTGCTTCACAACAGACTTTAAAATGCATTAAAAAGCCATATTCAAATCACTCATGAGAAATATGACAATAACGATGAATATTCAATGGAATTACGAAGGACAGGGCGTTGCCCATTTCAAGTAGGCTTTTACATCTGTTTTATCGTTGTCTTATATACTGAACTAAATAGTTTTTTGTTTAATGTTTTTCTGTTTTCCAGATTGACGTTAACCCTTTCCTGTCCGATGGACCTGAAGAACTTCCCTATGGACGTACAGACATGTATCATGCAGCTAGAGAGCTGTGAGTACGGTACCATAATATAACTGCAATAATACTGTCCTTTTTACTGTTTTATTAATACACTGTTATTACTAATATAACAGTATATAACTAATACACTCTAGTACTAATTCCTTCAATGAATCTCCTGCCTTTTTCGATGTATACATTGATGTTTTAAATGGAGGTGATTAGTGTTATGTTTTGGCGTGTTTGGGAACTGCGTGCAGCTGTTTGTTCCAGGTTTCCCTTGGAAAATACATTTTTAATCTTTGTTAAACTAACCTGGAAAAATAAAGGTTAAATCGAGGAGGAAAAAAAGTAGAAAAGTAATCTATTGTGAACATTAGAGCTCAAATGAGTAAGCCTGTTACATAAGATATTTTTCATCGGTTGGACAGGAGGGAGCTGTTTGTAGTCGCGTCACCTATAAAATATGACAATGGCGACCCATGCGTTGCCGAGAGTGTGGTCATGTCTTGACCTGGGAAGGATAATCCTTTCTTGTCATGCCAGTGTGGGTGGAATGTCCTCTATTCACCCCACACACACACACACACACACACGTACACACACACACGTACACACCCCGCTCACCTGATCATCCAGACCAGACCGTGTCTGAGGCCGGTGGATATTTTCTATGAAGGCTACTGCGGCTGAATGTTCCAGAATGCTCGTTAGCGGAGAGCGGAGAATTTCTGTATTTCAAAAGTCTCAGATGAGGTCAGACACGCACGATCATATCAGATGCCAGCTGAATATGTTCCTATCCGAAGCATGCGGTCCATTCTCAAAAGGTACATTCACCCCGTCCTGTATCACATCAGTATCATGCATATAGACAAATCCATATGTACACACAGCCTGCATATAATATCACCACCTGATCTTAATCACATTTGACCCGTGGCACTTGCCTTTTGCCTCAAGTGAATTTCAAGTACCAATCGCTCTATCCGTCAAGATCATCTTCAACTTATAAGTAAGCGGGAGCTGTACATGACAGGACTGTCCGTGTGGACCACCTATCACTATGCGTTCCGTTCAGCCTCCCAGCAGCCCGCCCCCATTAGCTGTGCCCACACGGAGCGAAGTGCGTCATCTTGTACCCAGTTAAACATCCGTGAACTCTGGGACGGCGGTGCACCTGGTGCCTCGCCCGCTGCCCGCCGTAAGTCGTGGCAAATTGGCAAGTGCTCACGTTTGCACAGGGGCCCCGAGTGTGTCGAATGTGGTAATAAATCATGAGCCCCCCCCATGCTGTATGGTACTGCTAGCGGCAGCTGCTTTTCGCTGCAAATTCTCTCTCTCCGTTTCGGGGAGTTTGTCCCCGGCATCACTCTGTCACTCCCTCTATCTATCTATCTATCTATCTATCTTATCTAATCTATCTATCTTTTCTCCATGTCAGCAGGCAAATCGCAGGGCAACACTGCTCCCGGAAAGCGTTAATTTAGAAAGTAACACCGCGTTGGCGTTTAGGCGCGGGAAAGGGTGTCACAGGCATCGCCGTTCATGTGAATGATTTCATGAGAGGCGCACTGGCCTTGCCTGACTACTCCTACCGTTGTCTTCTACCGTGCCACCGTTCGCCACGTATTTCAGTCTGGAAACTCCTTACCTGGCAGTTGTTGAGTCTAAATGAGGCATGTTGCTGGGAATAACGTCACCAGCTATTTGATCATCTCTGTCTGATCCCAGTGTCCAATGACATATGTTCGATATGTTGCTTTTGCCGTGTGTTCTGGTTCTGGCCCAACCCATCGGTTTTGGGGGCCGGCCAAACATAACCCATTCTTGCCATCTACATATTGCAAGCTGCTCTTTGAGCCACTCGGATCAAGACGTCTTGCACATAAATAGTTAATGTCTGCAGACGTGGTGTAGCCTTTGGTAGCCAGGCTAAGATTGGTGGCTAAGTGTATTCATGGGTTAACCAGTCCAGCTCTCAGGGGTGGAGGCTCCCAGGCTGTTTAATTCCATTTCTGTGGGTTAGCCTACAGACGGTTGAGACTTATAGTGGCGTTCTGAATCCAGGCCCGCCGGCTGGTTGGAAACCCTCCCTAATGTCTTCCTTCACTCCCTCGTACAAATGAAATGTGTTCAACCAGGGAAGGCCAGAGAGTTTATTCATCTGTATTAATAGTAACGATCATTCTTTATGACCCGTGTCGCCTCATCTCCGCAGTTCCTACCCCAATATCCCCCCCCCCGTTTCCCTCCCCCTTTACTTCCTTCCCTCCTCGCCCCCCCCCAACATGTAAACAGAAGTACAAAATGGATACAGATACAAAATAAATACCTCTAATTAAATAGAGCGGACATCATTAATTTAACTGATACACATTTTTGACAACATCTAATTTTCTGGTGCATTTGCGGCATGGGCGATGGTTGGCGCCGTAAGGTTTAACCCTACCATTCCCAGAGACACCAGAAAACACATTCAACTGCTTGCTTTGGCCTAATATTTGGCCTCACATTAAGGTGTTTTATTAAATTTTCTTTTCAGGTCACCCAGCATTACAAGTAGATCACGGAACAATATCACATATACTTTTGCGTACATTATTTCTTATTGACATTCAACTAAGAATAAATCAAACTGAAAGTATAGAAATTGTTCGGTTAGTATGAAATGAAGAAGGAACTAGAAATATATAACTGTTTGGAGTTTCTGACAGCAATAGTAAAAACATTTAAATACACTTATAAAAAAATATTTATAAGTGTATTTATTTATTATAAAATGTATTTATAAGCGTTTCTTTTACGTCAGCACTTGTCAAAATGTGTTTTTACACTCACCTGACATAGGCTGTATTATCTGATGCATGTCCCGCCTCTCTTCTCTTCCAGTTGGCTACACAATGAACGACCTGATATTTGAGTGGCAGGAAAATGGACCAGTCCAGGTAGCCGATGGGTTGACACTGCCCCAGTTTATAATGAAGGATGAGACAGATCTGAGATATTGCACCAAGCACTACAATACAGGTAAGAGACAATGAGTCTTTAAGATCAACCATCTTGCAATAGGACTGTGCAAAATGACTGCTCCACAAATCTTCCATCCCAAAATGGAGTACAACTCATTATGCGATCAAGTTTAGCAAATGTGCAGAACGCCGAATACCACCTAGAATGTGTCACAGGCAGTCGCAGTTAAGAGGTGAAACATGAGACCTTCCTCATGAAACGTTGCGTGGTATTTTCATGTGAAATAATGAACATGAAATAATGAACACTGTGGCGGGTGGATCATCTTTACGCTCCTGCTTCTGAAATCCATGAGTCATTCAAAGAAAACAGAAAGAACAAACGAGATTTAATGAGATGACTAGAATGCCTTCTTAACATTGTGACTAAACCACCAGTGTGTGACAGACAAAACATTTTCTGTTTTAGCCTCCACGTGGTTTTAACCAGCGTCCTCGTGGTTTTAACCAGCCTCCGCGTGGCCTTAACCAGCCTCCGCGTGGCCTTAACCAGCCTACGTTTAGTATTTTCCTGTCTTGTTTTTTTTTCTTTCTTAATGGCTAATAATGGTTAGGTTAAGGAAAGAAAGCTGACTTTTTAGATCGGCACAGAGAAAAATAGGTCTGGATATATAAAGAGGGGAACAGGCCTGGATATAGAGAGAGAGGAACAGATCTGGAGAGAGAGAAGAACAGGTCTGGAGAGAGAGAGAACAGGGTTGGATATAGAGAGAGAAGAACACATCTGGAGAGAGAGGAACAGGTCTGTATAGAGAGAGGGGAACAGGTCTGTATAGAGAGAGCGCGTTATACTTGTCATCCTCCTTATCGTATGATAATTGAAAATGCTTGTTTTCCCTGCTTTGCTGGTGTCAATTATGTATGGAGCCCAGGCAACAAGCACCACAGTACCGGTCTAAGCTTCTGTGGTTGTCATGTAAAATGTTTGGATCAAGGGTGTAATGGCCATGTGTCAATAAAAACTGTCCTGGCAGCTGACTCTGTGAAAGGAGATTTCTGTTGTTACTTTATAGCTTCCCTCGGCCACTGCAGTCAATTTTAGTTATAAGAAGAGTGAAATGCATAAATGATTATACTTTGGATATGCCTGCAAAGTAGATTCCAGATATCCCACTTGTATACTGCATCACTCCATGATAGCAATTTAACGTGCAATCTCGGCAAACTGCCACACCACCGACCGCTAAAATAGAAAAAAATATTTGGAAAGGCCAAGACCTCATTTAAATATCTTTAAAAAAAAAAAAAAAAAAAAAAAGAGTCATCATTAAGCTCTGTTATATGTAGCCGTCTTGTATGAATGGAGAAGGGCAGAATACATGTCTAACCAGGCTGCTATTTTTAGAACCTGACAACTGTCTTCTGTCTCCTCTCGGGTTGAGGGAGAGGAGAGTGGGAGAGACGTCATTCGAGACAGTCCTCTGTTCTGGCGGAGACAGTGGGAGGAGTGCCAGAAGGCGTCGTGTAGTACTCCATATTTTTCCACTGTTTGTTTTCATGACATAATCTGGAAGGGGGAAAAAAAAAGCAGCTGGCGAGTAGTGTTTCCTTGTAGGTCGAGGACAGGTCAAGGGTGTGTAGCAAGGCTCACTCGCTTGCCAATCACTGAGGAACACACAGAAGGAGACAAAGAAAACAGAGAGGGAGAGCGAGAGAGAGGTGCTGAGAGAGGCACGGAAACCCAGGTTAAACAGCCGCAGCTGTATTGACGGAACTCACCTTTGACTGACAGTCGGACTCAGGCTGTTAGTTCCGAGGGGGCGTGGTCGACCCGGTGGGTCAGCGGACTGTCCGTCTGGCAGAAGCATTCCTGCCGGTGCCTGTGGTCCCTTCCCAACCCTCCCCGCTGTAAAGGAATCAATCCGGGGCGTGCCGAACACCTATTGATTGGACCGGTGGTGATACCCGGTGAGACAGGGCGGCCCGAGAAACAAAATGCCAAGTTCCCGACTGCGAACTGATGCTCCGGTTGGGTTTAGAGTGAAGGGGGGACACAGGACAGCGTGCCCTGGGGAGCCGGATGTGTGTAGCGCCTATGTTACATAGCATTGCCTGAGGGTTCACACTGAACTGTTTGGTGCGGTAGTCATGCCTCGTCTTCTGTCTCCTCTTGAGGGAAGATAGCGGGAGATGTACACCACGCACGTTAAAAGGCGTGTGTCTCAATGTTTCGCCACGTCCCCAGAGGCTTTATTTGGAAATAAAGCGCTGCTCTTTGTCCAGTCCGCCAACGCTTTAAAGGAGGGAGGACGGGCTTCCCAAAGATTTACACGTTTACTGGCGGCATACGAATTTACAGTGGAGGTCTGAAGGTTTTGGTCTGCCGGATCTTGACACAGCTGAGAGCCATTCCTCCCGATTTGCAGCCATTTTTGAACACCTGGTATAGTCAGCACTGGACATTTGACCCGAAATCGTTCACAGGACCCTATGACCCGAAGGGGTCTAGGGTATCAGCTTCGTTTCATCTTTCCACAAACTCCAGGACTGTCGGATAAGGGAATCTAGTTCGCGGTTGGCTGCCTAGCGTAGGGGCGGTGTCACAAACCTGCACAAGTGTCATGTCAGTCACGAGCATGCACACTGTTGCTCAACCGTTAAACATAGAAGCGTTTCCCCGTGGCTGAAAAGCCTACAAGCCACACTAGACTACACACTGTGTTGCGGAATGTTATTGAATACCTAACTCAGGCTTCTGAGCCCGTATGGGGACGGTTTTATAACAAGGAATAAATGGTCGGACGGGAATTGCACAGTTATATGGGCGTGTTTACTGAAAATTCCAACTCCTATGATATTTGTTTTCTTTTATTGGGGACTATTTGGTGATGATGTCCTACCAGGACTATATCAGGTTCTGTTGGATCTTGTATTTACATCCGGCACACTAGGTGGCAGCAGTACACCGTTGCGGTTGGTGCAGCCTGCAAAAAAACAAAACAAGAAAGAAGTTTATGTCCTTGAGAAGAGTGTATGAGCAACACTTAACTCAGATCACACTCAACAAAGAAAAAATGTATGGCCAGTTTTAACTCATTTAGTGTTTGTCCAGTAGGATTCTCTAGTAGGATTCTTCTAAGAGGCTTTCACCTCCTTTCTGTCAGAGACAGTACGGTTAATGTCACCACAGAAAATACTGCAGTAATGTCTGTAAAAAGACCACAGTAAAGACTATAGCAATATCTGCAAAAACATTGCAGCACAGTACTTCAGAGTTGTCTTTAGTCAGTCTTGTAGTGAAAACATTACAAATATTAAAATACTATAAACTACTCGGTTCAAATCCTTAATATGTTGCAATCTCGTTGCTAGCCATGCCTTTCACTCATGACTGAAAAATAAATACTCATGATATACATTCATTGTTATCTAGGGTGAAGGTCATATTTACATTAGTATACCACTGTATTCTAGCAGCGTGTATTAACATTAGCTGTCACTGTTGTGATGAAGGTTATTGGGTAAGGGAATGTTAGATTGGCCTTTTATTTTTAAAGTAACCTCATTTGAAAATATTTATTACAGATGTGTAAGAAAAAAACAATCATGTTTTTTGTTTTCGTCAGGGTGCTCAGGATTAGTGTATTGATACGTTTCACATCACATACTACTTCACTGTCTTGATTAGTCTACTTCTGACAGTGTTGTTTAAACAGGAAATTGTGAAAGGCTTCAAACCTCATTCAAGCCAAGCAGATTGCAGATGTCTCAGAGCCCGTTTTATAAGAGACTGTACATCATGTTTTATAGCAGACTGTTCAAATCGCAGGGGTAACTGATTAAAAATAGCGAAAGGGCATTTGTATACTTATCTGTACTTCTATGGGAATACTGTCAGTACTGTAGTACAGCATATATAGTACATTTATACCACAGTATTTAGAGCATAGTTTACCTCTGTATTTAGAGCATAATTTACCTTGGTATTTAGCGTATAGTATATTACAGTATTTGAGATTTAGTGTACCACAGTATTTGGAGCGTAGTAAACCACTGTATTTAGAGCATAGTATACCACAGTATTTGGAGCATAGTAAACCACAGTATTTAGAGCATAAGTATACCACAGTATTTGGTCTTATGGAGAAATTTGCAGGGTCAAGCGCTGGGTGTTTTAGAGCTCCTTTTACTGATTAACTCTGTCCTGTTACTTACGGAGAGGAGAAACGATTACGTAGAGGCTTAGTAGGAGTACATTCCATCACGTTTCACAGATTACGGTTTAAGCCATAAGTGAAATGTAGCAGGAGTGGCACTTTGGTTCAGGTGTGTCACATTTTAATGGGACTTCGTCCAACACCTATCACAAGTAGAACAGTAATAAGTACGATGATAGCATACCTCAGAAACCTTTCTGTGCAGATTACTATAACCTTTCACACTCACCGTTAGAGACTCTTAAGGGTGTTAGACTGTAACCAGGCTAAATGTATGTGTGAACAAATGTGCTGGCCGTGTCATATCGAATCGTTTTTGCCACAAGCATCAGGAAGAGAAGGTGTGGGCTAACAGTGAAATGCTTGCTTAGAGGAGATTTTCCAACAATGCCGAGTTTAAAAGTGAAGAGAGAGAGCAATAGACAATCAAGTTTTAAAGTTTGTCAAATTCACTGAATAACACAGCGTCATCCTGCCCAATTAAATTTCTTTTGACATGGCACCCGACAACTACGTAGTGAGAATTAAGGAAAAAATATATATATAAAGAAAAAAAAAAAAAAAATATATATGACACTGTACACTAGCAGCAGTTTAAAACGAGTACTGTAAACTAGCAGCAATATTGGTAGTAGTATTGAACATTATAGATATGGCAAGTATGGCATCTAAATACAAAAGGTACAAACATTTGTAAACATGAATAACATATCCCAACAGTGAATGTCTGTATGTGTGGCTCATTAGTTATGTTTAACAGGGTCTTGGCAAAATTTTACAACAGGTATATTTGCACTTTACAGTGCTGCATCCTGGTCTAGACCCTGATTTACAAAATAACTTTAGTTAAACAAAGATCACTAGTGATTCTAAAATCTTTTTTAGACAAGATCATTTAGAATTTGTTGGTAATTATCCAAGTTGGCAGTCTCTACCCATATGGAGTGGTAGAATAGTTCCATACAACAAATTATTTTCTATAATTTTCAGATATATACTGCAACATTTCCCCAGCTGTGATTAGTCCCATCCCACAGTGGGTAGTTGGAGATTAAATAAAATACATACAGTGGATATAGAAAGTCTACACACCCCTGTGAAAATGCCAGGTTTTTGTGATTTAAAAGAACGAGACAAAGATAAATCATGTCAGAATTTTTTACACTTTTAATGTGACCTATAATGTGAACAATTCAATTGAAAAACAAACTGAAATCTTCAAGGGGGGAAAATGAAAAATAAAAACCTTACAATAACCTGGTTGCATAAGTGTGCACACCCTCTTATAACTGGGGATGTGGCTGTGTTCAGAATTAACCAATCACATTCAAACTCATGTTAAATAGAAGTCATTACACACC
>JACXGI010016854.1:0-15305 GCA_016801175.1 Esox masquinongy
CCCCCCCCCCCCCCCGCCCTGCTCACGGTACTTCTGGTCCCCAAATGTCTCGTTGGACCGGGACCACACACACGGAAACATCTCACCTGCCACCAGGAGCTGTGGAGATCAGCACAGACCAGCTCGATGATGTCACCCTGCTGGATGTTGAGGGGCGGGCCGCATACAGGATTGGGCACCCCGAAATAGTTCCTGGTCACCAACATCTTAGGTAGCCCTAGGGGAGAGCACACAACCACTATAACATTGTGTGTGTGTGTGTGTGTGTGTGTGTGTGTACTTTTTGTAAGCGCTTAGATTAAATTTGTCTATGAAAGTGTGTCTAAAGATTGATAAGCAAACCAATGCACATTGGCCACCCTCTTTCTTGTCACCTGGCCAACTCATGGGCAATATAAAATGAACAATAGCTTTATCCTTGAGTCTTAGGTAACAACACATACAGTACTATTGTCCAATTGTGAAGTGATAAAATTATGTTATGCTAAGGTAGAATGAAACCAAAGTAAAATACAATTTGGTGATATTACTCCAGTACTAGCCTGCTTGGCACTAGCTTCTTGTTAAGGTGAGGCCGATTTCAAGGATTTACTGCAAAGCATCACATGGATTTGCTACTATTCATCTCTCTGAATTGGTCCTGCTACACATACTGTCTTTGTAGGGTGTTTTACCTAGCCACTGTGCTTCAAAATCTTTCTGTTTATTTGCCCTGTGGAATAAGGCTAAACATCTGTTTGAGTGCTTTGTGACAACTGCTGATGGAAGAATGTACTGTATGTATAAAATGCATTTGATTGACTTGATTGAATGACTTGAACCATATGCTTGTTGTGTTTATTTTTAAGGAGCTTAAGTTCAAACCAGACTAAATTGTGTTTACAATCCACCAAACACTGTTGTATTTCCACACCATTGTGATGAAGAAACCTCAAACTCCTCTGAAGAGAGTAGAGACAGATATGGAGGAGGGAATGAATAGAAAACGTATGGTTGACAAGAGAGGGATGCAGCTGTATTTTAAAGTTCCTATTTTTCTAAGAAAGACAGAGGTTGAAAAGGGGGAGTTTTCGGAATGTAACCCTCTCTAAACCTTTAAGTCCTCTTTGCCTAAGAAGGAGCTGGTCTGTCAGGCTGTGGGCAGCCTGCTTGGCCATGGACAGAAGCTCTCCAGTGAGCTGAGAGGGTACTTTGATACAGGGTTTAAGAACTAGAGAAGCCAGCGGGGCTGAGGATGGGAATCTCACGCTTGCTTCCGCACACAAACCCCACACACACCCCACACAAGACAAAAGATATCTGCCAATAAGCCTGATAAGGCCTTCCTCCATCCAAGACTGTTCATGAAGAGAACCGAGGGAAATAGTAACCAATTCACCAAAGTCCTCACAAAAAGACAGAGAGGCAAAGAGGGAAAGAGGGAAAGCAATAGACAGTGAGAGAGAAAGGAAGAGGAAGAGAGAAAAGAGGGGAGAGGGATCACAGAGGGAGAGAGATTGAATGAAGGGAAATCTTCAAAAAGTCAAGCAGTGGAGAAAGACCACAGAGAGAGGTTTATTATCCATCATCTAAAAGTAAAGATTTATTCGCATAGAAGGGGTTTGAGTTTCGAGGTTGTGTCAGAAATATATCGAGAATGATGGACACAGTGCTGGCGTTTTTGAAAAAAAAAATGCTGAGGTTTTGTAGCTCACGGTCGAATCAGAACATTCTCCATGGCAAAACAACATGGTTTTACATAAATACAAACTTTTATAAAGACAAAAACAAATATCCCAAATATCACATTCACACTCAAGACATCGCAATGCATGTATGCTGCAGACATTCTCACAAAAAATAATTACTATAATAAGTTTAGTTTTAATTGTACAGTGTAGAACAAGCAATTGACACAGGACAATGAACTCGGCAACATTATCTCATTTATCTTTCCATTAGGGATATACAGTTTGAACACATATTCTACGCTGGGTAGATTTTAACAAAACTTTGGTGATTAAGATATATATTAAGATATATTTCTAGGTGGTCTTGACTGGGTCATTTGGCAATTGCATTGGGCAGGACAAAAAACATCCATCAGCGAGAAGAGAGTGCACCACGTTTTTCATAAAACAACAATGTACCGATGTTTGTTTTTTGCTTCTGAATGTGAAGTTAATAACAACATTGCATGACCATCATTGCATGCCTGTATGGGTTGTGTGTCAAGGCTGGAAATGGGCTACAGTGCTGTACTTTTGTTTAGACTAGCTTTAGGCTAGTCTTAAATACCTCTACCAGAGCTGCCTGACATTTGCACTTTGGATCAGGTTTTAATGACAAATATTTCCACCCCTCACATCTAAACGCAAATGAGCTCATATAACACAGGTAAATCACTGATCCTTGCGCAACAGTTTGAAAACAGCGCTGGCTGTAACAGGCTGAAATTGCCACCGAGCATGCTTGACACTACAACATTTGTACAGTTCGGGCTTTGTGAAGAATCCTGAGAGGGACTGAGTTAGACTACCAGGGGGACCATGAGGAAATGGGACCATGACGGTCCAGGGACATCCCAACAACAGAGGGCTCTGGTACAGAGGCAGAACGGAACACAGGTCCTTTTGTACATTTCTGAACATTCTAATGATGCCACAAACCACAATATTCTCTGGCTGCGCCTCAATGCTACGCCGTGTGTGTGTCTGCCTGGCTTTCAGGCAGGTTCTCCTAACTCTCCTAAAACACCTCCTGTATGAACCATGCAGACAGAGTATGGCATCATTATTCTCCAGAAGTGTAATCAGAGAAGAGATAAACTTCCACAGAACGGTCTGAGACCTGTTTACCGCCCCATGGCAATACACTGGTTGTTTCCTGGTTGTTTCCTCCATTATCACTGCGGCCCCGGCCTATTTTACACTGCATCTCACCATCTATGCTGTATCTAGACGTCAGGTTGAGATTACAGGTTAACTCAATTTCTTCCTTCGTATCTGATTCCAGTCTATTGAGTTTGCAGTAACATGTGTTGGCTTGCTCTCCGACAGACACCTCCACCAGTACTTGAGAAAATGTCAGCGAGGAGAACTGAGTCGGAGGGCATGAAATGCATTTCCATCAACACAAGGAAAACCACTGAGCTTGCCTTTGAGCAGCCAGAAGTGTATGAGTGTGGACAATTATGAAATGATAAGGGCCCAGGCAAATACAGTGCCTATTGATTTCACTGCATTGTGGGTCAATGAGGATTTTCTACGCTGTAACAAAGGGGGAACGCAGGCTGAGCCTGTGTCCAATTTACAACTGTGCTCCTCACATAGCTGTCTCTCTCTGATTTGAGAGGTTGCAGTTTGTCATGGTTTATTCCCACAGAGAAGGAATGACAGAGTGGGAGGGAAGGAAGGAGAGAGGGTTAGAGAGAGAGAGAGAATGAGAGAAGAGGGGATTATGTGTCTGAGGTAAGGGTGTAGATGACAGTCATTGCCATGGTGTGTTCAGAATGCACTAACCTGGATCTAGGCACCGCACATGCATGGATTTGTCCTGCAAAGGAAGAAACACCATGATTACTGTGACATATGCGCGCGCACACTCTCTTACACACGCACACACACACACACACACACACAAATGGCACACAGAGACACACAATCAGTCATTTCAGAAAATTCCTCTCCAGGTTTACTTCCAGTGCACATTGAAAGACAGCTGAGAAACTGGGACGTTTGGCGTGTTTCCTCTCCCTAACCTACATAAAGGAATACATACTAATGAACATCCCTAACCTATGCTGTATCAGTATAATATACTATATGATAATGTATCTAAATACGTATATAGTCATGCTATAGGCCTTCACAGACCTCTCTCACTGCTAGTAGATAAATGGGTTAATGACATTGTATTGCATTGCAACTAAGTCATTACATGATACACAAATTATGTCTTATTGCAGTGAGATCAATATGGAGAGAAACGTGGGACGATTATATGAATATGCCTGCTCTGCCGTGCAAAGCATACTAATACACCATCCAATGTTATCCTGCAAACACACATAGCCTGCATAAAGCTCATATGTGTTTTAATGCATAACGCATTTAACCATCACCCGTGATAACCTTCATCAGCAGCTCATCACCTGTTATGACCATTATTTATAACCTACATGATCACATCCTACCTTAGCCGTCTTAAGAAAATACAAAAGTATTCTAAATAACTGAATTATCATCAAACATTTTCAGAATGACTAAAAGCAGCAACAAACTATAACACATGGGGCTATAGGCTAAGACACGGCTGTAACATGTCTGAAGTCATCAAAATAAGAACTGTATTCACTATCTACTCATGCTAAAATAAGTCAATTCGAGTCTCCTTGGAAATATCCACAGAGAGGGGAAAGTCTTCAAAGTGTAAGCACAGAACAGAGCAGAACTTTGGAGGGGGAAAGGAAAGACACACACACACACACACAGACACACACACACACAGACACACTCAGACACACTCAGACACACTCAGACACACTCAGACACACAGACACACACACACACACACACACACACACACACACACACACACACACACAGACACACAGACACACAGACACACAGACACACACAATCAGACACACTGTCTTACCTGAGTTCTAAAAGAGCCTGGATCTGAAAGGGGTTTGAAAACAGGCATGGTGAATGGGTTACGAGGAGCACGCATAGCAGCTATGCTCACACACACACACACACACACACACACACACAAACACACACTGTTACACAACACAGTCTCTCTCTCTCACACACACAGTGTTCCAGCGCTGCAGAAACACTCTCTCATTAGTGAAGCAGAAACCAACTCCAGGTGCTGTCTGCTGTCTTTACGCCTCGGTTTGTTGTGCTGCTCTGCAGGTACCTGACAGGAGTCTGGAGTACACCACTTCAGGGGGCAGGGCTGACGACTGCTCTGCTCTGAGACTTTGTTCTCTGTTTGTTCATTGGCTCCCCTGGGCGGGCTACACCTCATCAACAATCACCCCTCCCTCCCCTTCCCTCCCTCCCTCTTGCTTTCCCTCGGCATGCGGGCTAGCAGTTCTGGATCAAACTTTGACCCGTTACACAAAGTGGCTCTTCTCAGGGCTGCCAACGCCAAGCAGAGGGAGCGAGAGGGCCAATTGGGACCTGAGAGAAACAACAACAAGCTTGGTCTGCAGAACACCCCGGAGAGAGACACACACCGCCATGCTGGGACACACACCACCATGTGTACTGTCACGTGCAGTAGCTGCTACGCCGTGTTTCTAATGTAGCAACGGGTAACCAATAGCTGGGCCGACGTTGTGGTCGCTTTCTGTTTTTTTGCAAATGTCCTGGAATCCTCTCCTGCGCAATAACCCAGAGACATTACATAGTCTGCCGTGTAAGTTATAGTTCAACCAATCTCAGTCAAGAAAGTAATACCTGCTCAACTGGCAAGATAGTGAGGAAAGCATGATAATTGCATCATCAGACACTGCAGCTAAGTACAACGGGGAATATTTGGAGCTAGCCTGCGATGTCCTACCTCCCCAGTCTACTTTCAAACAGCTAAAAGGGACTGAAGTGTAATAAGGGAAACAATGAGTGTGTCCTCTGAGTTTCCTCCAGCCCCTCTGGCATCATGGTACCGATCTAGTTAGGGAAGCTTGAGTCCAGGTGTGGCGGGTGAATGTGTTAACGCACCGCTGACCACATTGCTTGTGAGTGATGCCAAGAACAACAAAAGCAGGGTAAGTTGCTGCAATCAACATACACGCGCTGAAGACACGGCACCAGATCCAGTAAAAATGAGCCCAGGTTAACGGGACATTTATACAGTACACAGTGTAACGGTGAGAGCTATTACTGTAAAATAGGCTGGCAGCTTGTTAAGGTGTTTCGGATGGCGATTGATGTAAAAAAACCCAAAAAAAACAATGCCAGCACTGACCGTTCAATCCTAGACCTTGTATATCTCGTTGTAGTGCTGTTACCTCACTAGCTTCCCGTCTTTTTGTTCAAGTCTTTCCAAAACCCTTTTAATAAGGCACTCCACATAGGATCTGCCCCCCATGTGTAAGACAAATGAATTCCAAGCAGCATGCTTTGTTAAAATAAAATCTTTCCATCCGATCCGTACTCCATTTAGAGCATGCTGACCTTATTTTTGCTTTTGTGCACTGGTTTTCAACAGCTGTACAAACAATATATTTTGTTATAGAAAATGTTTCACAGCTTGCCCCAGCCACGAAATCTAAACAACATTCCCATTTCAACAACAAATCTGTGTTGAAATGAATAGGCGAATATAACATCCAGTCACAATACTGGTAGGTTATACTGTGAAACACCATCATTCCACTAGTACTGATTATACTGCATTTTATTATGTAAATGTTCTACTGTTACAATGCAGTGTAGCAACTTCAACCACTCAAAATGAATATTTAAATTAAACCATGAAGTTGTTTTTGTTTTAGTAACTCTGTTTAATCAGAGGTTGTTGTGCAGTAAGATTGACAGGTTTTTTAGTTCTTTTTAGTTTCAGTTTGGCAGAGTTTATGTAACAATGCTCAACTCATACAGTACTACACTAGAGGTTTCAAGAGAATACCCTTGGCTAGACCGTTTACTCTAATGTTAACTCGCAAACGTTCTACCTTTTGACAGACACCTCCAGAGGCACCTTCCTATACTCTACCAACATTTGCCCCCACTTGTAGCCAAACTGACAGGAAAGAACAAAAGAAATGTTTGGATATAGCAGAAATGTATGTCTTTACTTATATTTATGATGTTTTGTTGAGGATCAACCTTCAAATGCAGTAATAGTTTCTAAAGCCTCATCGTTGGCATTAAGAAAGCATGTCTGTTTTTAAGTTCTGGTAGTACTGCATTCAATCCAAAAGTGACCGTATTAGATTAAATACTCCAGCCTAAATTTAAATAACTAATATCAGGCAAAAAAGTGTATAGAAATTATATAAAAATGTTCTTTCAAATTGTGTCAATTTC
Organism: Esox masquinongy; assembly: GCA_016801175.1. NCBI lineage: Eukaryota > Metazoa > Chordata > Actinopteri > Esociformes > Esocidae > Esox > Esox masquinongy. The sequence continues at coordinate 7,026 of JACXGI010016854.1, forward strand.
AGTATTCTTTATGAATTTATTATTATTACTTATTCCTAGTGATTAAAGGAGACGTAGTGTAACTAATGTGAAAACAAAACTTTTCAATATCTGGTGACTGATCTATTCAAGCATACAAACATAGACACATACAGAGCCACTTACTGCAAGTCAACTCCACAGGACCTGTTTGTCACCGTGTGTGGATGTCGTCATCAGTCTGTGCTAATCACTCCTGTTCTGTCCCCTTTGTTCAGGACTGTGTGTGTGTGTGTACATGCCCTGAATAGTTTAAAGATTTGTCTACAGAGTGCTGTACTTAATGTTCTTTTAATGGCAGGAGTTATGAAGGGTTCAGCTTCAATGCTGTGAACAATTCCCATCCACCTACTATAAGATCTGTACTGTGGGTTAATTATCAGCAGCTTTCTGATGCACAGTCAGGTATATATTAACAGAAACAAATATGCAATTTAAGAGGTTATGTTTTCCTGAGCATATGTGCCTGCATGCATGCATGCGTGCGTGTGTGTGTGTGTGTGTGTGTTTGTGGAAGGGGTTTTCACCTGTTTTCCCACAGCCACCGAACCGCCCCAGACACTCCTTATGGGCTCCAAAGCCACACTTGGAGCACATGTACCCCTGGTTAAAGATGCCCCTGAAAGAGAGGAGCAACTAACGTTATACAGTATATGTGTGTCTGTGTGTGTGTGTGTGTGTGTGTGTGTGTGTGTATACATTCATGCGTGTTCGGGGAGATGAAGAAAGTGCTCGAGGAATGAGGAGGCTGAGTCTGAATGATGTGACTTGGTGCCAGTCCAACTTCCCTGTCTCTGGCTAAACAATCAGTCATCGCTTCTCCCCTCCCTGTAAAAACTCAAAAAGCCCACGGCAGTATTTTATTTTACATAACCACTCCAGAAGCTACTGCTCATTAGAATGATGTTAAACAAAGACTCTCTGGCCTGACTTTAACTCTCTTGGTGAGCCACACACACAAACGCACACGCACACCCACACACACACATATGGTTATGGGCCATATGCTTTAGACCCACTAGACAGATAGAGGATAGGTTCATCTGCTTGGTCTTCACACAGTGTTCCCTCAGCTCTAGTATACTGTGACACACCATTTAAAATAGTTCCAAATAGCTAACTGTCCCTATAAATAGCCCTCGACACTCTTTCAAGCCAATGTTGATGTTACAAAAAAACTGAGAAAACAGAGAAGAAAATAAAATGACTTCGGTGAGATTCGACCCACAAGCCTTGATTCATTTCTCAAATCCTGCATCGAAGCCCAGCACCATAGCCAATGCTCCATCGTTTTTTAGTTGAGTAGGAACACTTCTGTATAGTTACCTAACTATACAGAAGTTAAAATGTAACTTCTGTATAGTTAGGTAAGGGTTAATTTAAGAAAGTTGTTGAAGATGTGCACAGTATCACCCTGAGGACCTGAACAAATGCAGAATTAGTCTCTGACGTAAACGTAAATGTTTTCACATCTGAAAGGGGTTTGGAAAGCCCATCCATAAGCTCCTGTTGTATTCAGTAACTGAAGCAAATAAATGCCCGGGCTAATTATTGATGTTTTACTGAAGCCTAATCCAGATATCACCAGCCATTAGATCCAGACACAGGTTATGTGTGGTCAGTCTGATAACGTCCTTTCTGGGCAGGACGGAGTGATAGCGTGTGTTGTGTGTATGCGGGCGGGAGGGTGTGTGTGTGTGAGTGTGTGTGTGTGGGTCTGTGACCCTTTACCTCAGCAGCATGTGGCAGGACCTGCAGGATGTGATCCTGTCGAAGGTGTGCATCTTGAACTCGTGAAAGTTACTAGTACCGTTCTCTGGACGTATGTTGGATCTAAAACAAAGGGGTGTGAATTATTTTTTTAATAAAAGGCAAGGGAACGTTACGTTGACGGTTTCACATTGTTATGTTTAGATAACTGCAGTCACCCATCCTTGGCTGGAGCTCTACAGTTTACAAAACATAATCCTTTATTGTCCGGGCTTTTACCTCATTTAAACTTCACTGTTTCAACCAATCACCCATAAACAACCCAAACCGGTAGCAACCCGAGGCCCACCTCCTCATCATAAAAATGTTCTCCAGAGTGTTTCTGAGGAAGTTGCCATTACATTAGCCATCTAAATATGTCTCATCCTCCTCTTCCTCCTCCTCTGCCTCTTCCTCACTAAGCTGAGTTGCAGTCAGTGTGTGTAAAGCAAGTGGCTAACATGAAACAGCAGGGTGACAAAACAACAGCACTTGGATCAGTCCTTAATCTCTCCAGAGAGCCAAGTGACTCAATGATTGTGTGCCAAAGAAACTGAAGGAGCGACTCTCTCTGACTTTCCCTGTCTCAGTCTCTCTGTACTATTTTGAAGCTCTCCTCGATTTCTTTCTCCCCACAGTATCTCTCAGCCTCCTCTCCTCCAAACACATTCATTCCACTGAGTTAATCAAGCACAGGCTTCGCTCAGCATTGCATCATTTTCTTTTCCTTCTCTAATTCTGTCGTTCCTTTTCTTCCTCCATTACATTTGCCTTTGTGGTTCAAATACCATGGTCACATAACATTCCGAAAGACAACTTTACATTCAATAATTGTGTTTTAGCTTTAAACCAATAGCAAATGTGTTTGTATGAATGTCAACTCTGCTTCTAATAACTGCATATCTTTTGATCTCCCCTAGTCTCTGAAACAACAAGAACCCTCCACTGTGCAGTCACCTGACCAGATCTGATTGGCTGTGGTATCCGTCAGTGGATTTCCACATTATAAAGGAGATCTGAGTGAAGTCCCTAGTGATGGCTAGGGGAGGTCACACATGGGATAGGAGGGAAACCCAAAGCCCAATGCCCAAGTCAGCTGTTAACCTATTCTGGGTCTCCGTCAGCCTCCAGTATATTACAGAGTGTATAGACCAAATATCAAGTCTGAGCCACAGGTGGTTCATTTGATTAAGTAACCATAAACTAACGTCATATTTGGCAATATTCGACAGAGTTTGTTGTGTCTATGCAAAACTATAAAAGGGCGCGCGTGCTATAAGTTTTATCCATTAATCAGAGTTGCAACACTGGACTGTATTTGCCAAGGTGGCATGCTCTCGTGCTAGCATAATGGATAGGGGCAACGTTCACTGAAAGGAGTTTTGTTTGTCTGACAAATAGGTACTGTTGGCTTTGTGCAGGCTGACACTTCAGCTTGTTTTATTTGTCTTTGGTGTTTTGGAGCAGGGGAGGGGAGTATTTGCTTATTTTAGAGATGGGTGCCAGGAGAGTTCAGGGCTGTGTCACACATTAATCATGACCTGTACAAACCTGAAGAACTGGAAAAGTGACAATGTCAAATACAGTGCACGCAATCATTGAAACACACGCGCACAGAAGCACGCACGCACAGCTTGCATGCATGCACGAACACACACTCGCGTACTCACAACCTGCCGCAAGAGAACGTTAAGGTGTGACACGAGGCGGAGAAACAACACAGAACAGAAACGCACTCACATGGCCATGCCAAACTGTTCCAGCCACTTCTTCTTCAGCTCCTTGGTCTTAAAGAAGAACTCAAACCCACTCTGCCCCTGGTTGTGTGTGAGGTAGAATCCATGGGTCCACTGGGAAAGGAGAAACAACACCATGTGTCAGTAGAAGTCACGGAAGCCATTACGAGAACTACAAAATCCACTAATCATAAAATAAAATAAAAAATGATATGAATCATAGCCAAAACTTAAGGTTCACCAAAAATAATAGTTTTGAGCATCATTAAAAAGAAGGAAAGAACTGGTGAGCATAGCAATTACAAGTACTGTTTGACCTCAGTGGGTGACCAAAGAATGCTCACCAAAGCGTCAATTTTAGTTTTTTGACAGATCAGGAACAATAGGTAGGCAGGGATGTGTCAGCTGTTATGATCTGCAAGACTTCAGCAGAACTACAGAGGCTGGACTGCAAGTTGCCAACAACTAGTTAGCCTCAAAAACAGGAGTGCCTGCTTAGTTTGCTAAAAAAAATGTCTGCAGAATACTGAAAAAGGGTATCATGGACAGATGAGATAAACGTCAGCATGCATGATTAATAGCAATAGAAAAATGTGGAGGAACAACAGAACTGTACAAGAGCCACAGTAAACCACCTCATCTTTACAATATGGTGGAGTTGGTGTAATGGCCCCTATACAAGATGACTGACACTAGAACTGGTTCACTTGTCTTCATTGATTATATCACTGCTGACAACAGCAACAGATTTAATTGTACAGACACATCTTGTCTAAGTAGAAGAAAAATTCTCCAAATTCATTGGATGTCTCTTCATCATGCATCAGCACAAGTGGAAAGATCTTGACTGGCCAAAGGTCAATCTCCAGATATACTGCATCTTCAAATAAGAGTATTTTTTACCAAACTTTTGTAGAGCATGAATAAAAAGCAAAAGAAAATGAAAAAAAGAGGGGACAGTGGGAGGAAAACTGAAAGATACAGAGAAGACAAAAACAGACAGAGAGAGAGGACGAAGGAGAGATAGACCAGGAGGAGAGGACGAAGGAGAGATAAACCGGGAGGGGAGAGAGAGGGAGGGCAGAAAAGAGAGCGACAAGGTGGACTGAGAGAGACAGGGTTGAGTTCTAAGAGAGTTCTTGTTACTCAGTGTCCAAGCAGGCCCAGACATCTAGGCAGACACTGAAGGACATAATCACTAACGATTAGCCACTTCAAAGACTAGCCATTACTCCAGCCTCACTGATAACAACCTGCTACAACCACATATCCTTGTTTTTACAAAGAGGAAGCTGACTGGAAAAAGTACTCTGACCCAGATGTCAGCACAACACGAAAGTGCAGACTCAGAGATAATAGTGTGGGTTCTGCTGGATTTCTCTCTCTTACGAGGGCTCTTTAGCCTGTTTGTACGGTACTGTACTGTACTGTACTCAGTGGTCTGAGCAGCTGTGCTCATAAAGCAATAAAACAGACATTAAAAGGGCAATCTGGGATTCAAACAACAACAAATGAATTCCACATTCAATCCCACATGGTCCTTTAAAGACGCCTTCAGGCTGCAGGTCCATTTATAGAGGCATAGGGGTTGGAGTTAGCCACCAGTCAATCATTATCTTGGCCAGTCATAGTGAGGGTGTGGTTTGTTGGTAAAGAAACGCACATTATTGTAGCTTATCTGTTTCTAGATCTCTAGCCCTGTAGCACCGTCCACGGGTTGTCTTTCAGGTAATGGTAAAAACATGCTGCTGATATTCTGCCTGGATTAGTGTTTCACTTCTCAACAAATGAGAGCCATTATCAGCCAAATTAGTATCAGCCGCTGGCAAGCTATTGTATCATTATCTACCTGTAAATGTGTATATGTGTTAGTGTTCGAATTGGGGTTACACTTATGTTTATGCATTACTGGATATGGATGCAATTTAGGGCTAGGGTAAGTTTAGGGATAATGGTTCAGGTTTGTGTAAGGGTTTTTAGGGTAAGGGTTAGGGCTTCAAGGGAACATGGATTTCTGGGTTTCATGTCCCCACGAGCATAGAGAAACAAACGTGTGTGTGGTTTGTATGGTGTGAGTGTGCTCGTACAGTATGTGTGTGAGTTTATACCATCAGGCACAAAGTGATGTTTAATAAAAATACCATCTGGGGGAGATGTAAGCTGTTCGATCCCTCAAACCCCTCAAATTATCTGATTACACTCCTAACAAAGTGTCACATTCTGAAAATGTGTCTGAGTTGCTTTTAGTGACACATTTCCTAAAAGTTATATTACAGTTTTTCTCAATCACTTTGGATTATTTTTTTAAACAGTCTTATCATTCTACAAACTGTAATCGCTAAAATTGTTTTATGGTACATCACAACCATATTGCATGTCTGCAAAACGTAGTAACTCTCCCAAAACATTTAATTAATGCTTCAAAACTTAGTTTTTGTCATCATGTGAGCCGTACTGGTCAAAATGTTTAGATGTTTTTCCACCATGTCAGTCAACCCTGGAAATGTTTATTATATATAAACTTGAGTTTTGCGTTACTTTTTTGTTGACACTGACCTACTGGCTTACTGTACTACACAAGAATGTCAGTTTTGTCTAGCTGAATGCAATTGTGTATTACACTGAGCGTTTTAGATACTGATTTCAACAGTAGGTAAAAGTTTATTGGGAAAAGTCAATACTGTACAATACCACTGTACACAGAAAAAGGATATGCACATTTGTATGTATACAGTACATTTATTTTTGTAGCAATGTGCTACATGTAAACAGAAAATTCACATTTGCATGTCCATTCTTACACAACTCTTCCACAAGCATGTAGCTGCTGTTCAGGGTTGTGATGTTCCTTCATGTTCAGAAATGGTAGTGATCGTGCTGTGGGCAAGCTCTATACATATGCTTCCAAACTTGATTGGTAAGATTGCGATTCCTATTTCATTACTATGTCACCCGGCAGGTAATTTGCCAATTCAGCAGACATCCCAAACATTCCATGTCATAGATATTTATGGAATATACATGTATGTCTGACAGATTTTGATAATTGAATGGATCATTTTGCATGTGACAGCTCACACAATGAAAGAATGTTTAGAAGTTGTGAAGAGTATGACAATTTCATTGAGAATCAACTCATCAGTTTTGATCAGCAAGCCATGAGCATGTGGGTATTGTGCAAATTGTAGACAATTGTACTCTTTTTGTAAGAGTAACACACAAAACACATGCAATTTGCTTAAATGAATAAGAAATTCTAATCTGGTGTGAACAAGAAACCAATTGTTCAGAGATTTGAACTGATTGTTTTGAAAAAAAATTGTAATTCTAAAATGGATCCAAAGCAATTGAGAAAAACTGTAATAAATAAATAAATAGCACAGCCCCTGCTATACAGTACCCTCTGAGCTTCAGAAATGAAGAAATCCCTCAAAGTCAACATAGTAATTAAAGTGTGAATAATTGAAGAAGGATAAAACTCAGTTTTTTTGTGTGTTCACACTTTTACGTACACACACACACACACACACACACACACACACACACACACACACACATACAGACACAGACACAGACACAGACACAGACACAGACACAGACCTTTCGGTTGTCCTTGTCGGACGTGGGGTTGTTGGTGATCTTGAAGTTGTGCAGGTCGATCACCTCCTTCATCTCGTAGTTATCTCCTCTCCTCTTACAGATGATCACTGCAGCATCAAACAGGAAGATGTGTCTGTGGTGTCACACAGAGAGAGGTCAACAACTCAGAAGCCTGAAAGGGTTCATCAGGTCACAGTGAATCACCAACATTTGGTTACCAACTGAATACATTCTTCTTAATGCCATTTGAGGTATTCGTAATGCAATATAATAGCTGATATCAATCCACATCCATAAAAAGTTATGAACAGACATAATGCACTATATTGCAGAAATAAATATTCTTAATAGCTGCTCATAAACGTTACTACATCCATAAAGAGATATAATCAGACATAAGAAAAAATGCCTATTAAAAAAGACATGCATTCAAACGGAAACACACAACAGACAGGCAGAGCGACAGACCAGACAGAAAGACAGACATCTCACCTGTCCTGTTTCGCACGTTTGTCAACTGAAGTTACGCGTACCTCTCCGTCACCTTTTGGTCTACCATAAATGCTAAGGGACTGATTCTGAAGGAAAGAGAGAGAAAATAGAGAGATAGAGAGATAGGAGTGAGAGGAGAGAGATAAATGGAGAAAAGAAAGAGGGAGAAAGAGAAGAGCGAGAGAGGCATCACTTACAAATCAGCTCTGCTTTGACCATTGTATCTTAATGTATAAGACTGTATACTCTGTATTGTATCTACAGGTGCTGGTCATATAATTAGAATATCATCAAAAAGTTGATTTATTTCAGTAATTCCATTCAAAAAGTGAAACCTGTATAATGTATACGTTCATTCCACACAGACTGATATACTTCAAGTGTTTATTCCTTTCAATTTTGATGATTATAACTGACAACTAATGAAAATCCCAAATTCAGTATCTCAGAAAATTAGAATATTACTTAAGACCAATACAAAAAAGGGATTTTTAGAAATGTTGGCCAACTGAAAAGTATGAACACGAAAAGTATGAGCATGTACAGCACTCAATACTTAGTTGGGGCTCCTTTTGCCTGAATTACTGCAGCAATGCGGCGTGGCATGGAGTCGATCAGTCTGTGGCACTGCTCAGGTGTTATGAGAGCCCAGGTTGCTCTGATAGTGGCCTTCAGCTCTTCTGCA